>CM062809.1:790749122-791054122 GCA_031772625.1 Pinus tabuliformis | reverse complement strand
ATACATATACATATACATCTATATATATATATATATATATATATATTTGTTTTCACATAATGTTATGTGGCTACATCTCTATATTAGACTATAAAATAGCTCATCAATAACTCATGAATATAGATAAGTAGTCATTCCTTTTCTTATTACAAATTAATTAAGTTGGTTCTACATGGAAATAAATGATCAATATTTACACCTAATAAATTTGATGTCTTTCATTTTTTTATAAACCCATGTTAATAACTTTGATTTCTTTCAGTTTTTGATAGACTCGCTTTAATAAATTGATTTATTTTCAATTCTTGATAGACCATTGATTTATTTTAGGGCTTCCCCAAGAAAATTTGTCAAGTAACTGTATCCTATGGACATACCTCCATTTGTTGGATACTTATATTTTGGCTATCCATCCATTTCTAGGAAGACAATATGGATATTGAATGTATTCAAAAGCCAATCATACCACTTGACTTAAACACATAAAAATAAGAAATATTGTTCTAACCACTATCCCTTCTTCATAGAAACATAAAAAATGACTTGTAATTGAGGCTAGAGGCTTATAACATACTTTAGTCATAATTAAATCAACATTGTGTTCACGGGGCTTCCAAAACTATTGACTTAATTATGTTACTATGTTCTTGAATGGTTCTTCATAATTCATTGCAAATAAAAAATAAAATCACAATAACAGCCATGAATTCTACACACCACTCAATAAATGTCAAACCCACACTACACAATAAATATGGACGTAGATGTTACAACCATGTTGTTTCCTAGTTTGAGAACATCACCCAATGTTACCTCTACTCCATGCTTTACCAGTTATATTCCAATTATCATCCTAATTGACACTCCAAAATTAATGTTGAACGAGTTTTTGAATGGATCAAAGACTACACAATACTTTCCCCACTTTGAATGCTCCAAAAAGGCAGCATCCCCATCCTCTTCTAGAACAAAAATGTATGTGCACCCACTGTTGATAAGAGTCTTGAAAAATACTTCATTGGAAAGCACATATAATCTCTTTTTCTCACCTTGCATATTAGTATCTCCTGCAATTACAAATAAGTTAGCCAGACCTGCCTTGTTAATGGTAGAGCATAAAAACTTGCATTTGAGGATAGTGTGGTTGAGCAGAATAGAAAAAATATCCCAGTGATTCAATATTCTTAGACTTCTTATTTAGAATGAATCTTGTCATGGTGATGAGATCCATGCGATGAGAATCCATTGCATGGTTTGTGTTCTACCCTCCAAATTTGCTTTAGGACTAGTTTCTCACACTTCTTCGAAGAATTTTTTAACAAGAACTAAAAATGGAACGTGTTGACTCACACTATGTGATATCTTGTCACTTAGATCTGAGGTCCTCAATATACAGACTTCAATAAAGCGTACTCAGAGCTTTATTTGACTGCAACCAAACAAAACATTCTAGCAATCATTCATACGGGAACATAACACTCTCATGCACTAACTTGTGTGCAAGGATTTAAACTCACATAATTGTTATGATCATAACTCCTCTCTTTAGATAGTGATGGATGAACATTATTTTACACTAGCTTGGAAAACGAGAGGGAAAACATAATTACACTCGAAACACATATCTCATTATATTTTATAAACTAGTGCAAGTTACACATCTAATAGATTATGGATTTATAACAATATATATCCTAAGAAAGTGAATCTAATTAGCTAAACATAGTAACCTAGAAACTCACAATAACAATTTGTAACAAATCTATAAGCATTAATTCTAAGTCTTTCATGTATGTACTCATTGATTGGATTAGAAAGCAAAAAACAATGATTACCTCTCCACAAATTGATTGATTAATTTTTTAAATGTGTAAATATTTTATATACATCAATTCCATGGTGTATATTAATTATTTCATATTAAATAATACAATTTATTTCATATTAAATAATACAATTTAATCAACTATGTGTGGATTTTAATAATTATTATGTATCACAAACTAATATAAAATACTAGTAATTATTAATCTAAATTTTGTTTAATATTGTCATATACTTATATAAATGCATGTTTATATATATATATATATATATATATATATATATATATATATATATATATATATATATATATATATATATATATATATATATACATACACATACACATACACATACACATACACATACACATACACATACACATACACACACACACACACACACACATATATATATATATATATATATATATATATACATAATGTTATGTGGCTACATTTCTATATTAGACTATAAAACAGCTCATCAATAACTCATGAATATAGGTAAGTAGTCATTCCTTTTCTTATAACAAATTAATTAAGTTGGTTCTACATGGAAATAAATGATCAATATTTACACCTAATAAATTTGATGTCTTTCATTTTTTTATAAACCCATGTTAATAACTTTGATTTCTTTCAGTTTTTGATAGACTCGCTTTAATAAATTGATTTATTTTCAATTCCTGATAGACCAAGGTCTAAGATGGATTTATGCTCATTTATTTCTTAAAAATAAAAAATAAATAATTGCATATGTACATATCTCTCTCGATGGTTGATAGATACAATTTTAAGGGATATACAATGTTAGGAAGGTCTCTATATTTGAGCCTATGACCTCTTAGGTGAAAAGGAATATTCTCAGTCATTAAGTTTAGAAAGTTTCATGAGGAGTCTGCAATTACCAAATGATAGCATCATAGACTATATTAATTGCACAAAAGAAAGACTAATTTAATTTTGAATAAAATGGAAATAACCAATTTACACTAAACTAAAAAAGAGAAATGCAGTTATTTTAATATTTGGAAGAAGAGGCACATGTACACAATAGTTTCACCATATGTAGATCCTTGCTACATAAGTCCATAGAAATCACAACTTTGAAGTATCATTATGTGACAACATAGAGAATAAATGATATCTAAATTGTTTCACATAATTTATGAATCACGGGAAAAATAAATCTAATCCAATTTTCAAAAAGAAATCATTATACATATAGTAGTTTAAATACACATGAATTTCCTCGACAAGTTTTAACCAAGAATGGCTTCTAAACATTTAGAATTAAATAGAAATAGTTCTTACATGTTTCCTCTATAGATAACCTAAACTAAAAAAATTAACAACCTCTCCCATCCAAGCATTGCCCTCATTTAATAGAATTACAACAATCCATACCTCTAATGAGATGGATTGGATCCCAATTATAATACTAAATTATTTTAGAACCTAACTAATAATTTAGTGGAAAAAAAATAGCTAGATGGAGTTCATAGAGAAAATGTGCTTCCTTTGTTGGCTATGTAGATCTCTTATTTATTGTTGATCTATTTGATATACACATCATATTATGGTAGGATTTGTTCCATTATCATCTCCTACTCTCTAATGGCCCATGTAATAGATTTAAGTTCCCTTTTACCAGTCTTCCCAAAAAACCTCAAATGGAGGACATCCTCTGAAGGGAATGAGAGGCTAACAAAGACACTTAATAATCAATGCACTTAAATTGTTTCATCATGTTGAATTTCTACTCCAAATTCTAATTACATTCATTGAATGCCTCTTGAACTTGGGCTTGCTTTATTCCAACTATGAGATGATGGTGCTAGAGCCGCCAACATGTCAAGGGGATCTCCCCAGTAAGAAGTCCCAATTAGACCTCAGACTGTTTGGTGTAGGAGTCCCAGTAGTGGGTCATAAAGCAATGCCTTGACCGCAATGTCGCATAGAGGCAGGTAAGATAACTCTATCAATAGCAAGGGCATGACTGCTACAGTGAGTCAAGGAAGGTGTATGGGAGGTTCTAACACATGGGGGTTGAGATGAGTGCACCCCTTGGAAACCTATAATAGTACTCAGCTGGGAATGGAACACATGAGCGAAGATGCATCACAATATCGAAATCAGGTCAACCCGCAATCCAAAGTGATGGTTAAACCAACAGCACATCTGCAACAAGATTCATATAATTGCATACAAAGCAGTTCATACGCAACTATGTAAGTTAGAAAACATACAATGCTAAGCAACGAGAACAGTCCAACTACAATAACAACATATGCATGAAAATGTGTTGCCTCGTATTGTATAAACAAGTGTAAGTTCCAATCATACAATACATCAATGTAAACCTGCTAGCCCCAACAGTGGGATGTTACAGCCACATCTGCCTACTCCTCCAAACAGATGAACTAGCTCCGTGTAGTGAATAATCCAAGGCACATTACAATACTCTCCAAACTTTCTCCAAGATAATCTTATCAGAAGCTTTGCTGACCAAAAGCCTATACAATGAGTTATAAGGGACTATTTATAGCAAAGGGTGGGTTGACCCTTGACAGTCCCCTTTGTGATAGTTCATCTACCTTCATGACTCTTCATCTACTCTATGACTATTACATCCAACTATTGACACTTGACTTACACTTGAAATGACGTTACATTACAATGCACATGTACTCATGTGAGACAACATGGCTTGAGCAAGCCATGCAAGACATCATTGACACTTGGTCTGTTGTGATGAGAAAAACTCTTTGGCATGCTTGTGATGGTGAAGGTGGTGAGTTGATGCCAAGCTTGGTCATCCATGATGGTGTGCATGCACCTCATGGTTACATCTTGCTGAAGTGAACTCTTGCCTCTGTTGCAACCAGTGCATTGGTTTGGCTCCTTCATCCAACTCGTCTACTAACATGTGCATGGTCTTCTTAGGTGTGGCTAAACCAACAACACACTGATGCATATTTTTTGTGCTGATCTTCAAGTGTATGCTAGTGGTCATGTGCATCAACTTGCCGAATTACATTAAGCTCCAGTTGGACTTGCTTCTTGTCCTCACCTTAGTGAGTGTGTTGAATGGCTTCGATCACATGTGTGCACACAATGACATGAATCCCTTGCATTCGATCAACAACATTGCTCACCATGTCTCATCTGTGTCAGCTATTGGGATATATCTATAACTTGTATGGGTGCAGTTTCATCCGTGAGTGCATGTTGCACCCACGGCTATTCTTGTTCCTATTGTGACTCATTCATCTGTCTGTACAGTTTCATGTTCTTCCTTGAGTTTCTGCTTCAGCACATGAAACTCCTTCTTTTTTCCATTCTCTGTCTTCGCACGATCTTCATGTCACACCGTCGCCTCATAGCCTAAGTCTCCAAAGTTTCTTTCATCATCAATGGATCTGCTTGATCTTGCAACTTTGTTCTACCACTCTGTTTTCAACAACCTTCCTCTTGCATTCAATGCATTTGTTGTTTTCGCTGCATTCGTTGCACTTGTTGCATTCGTTGTGTTCGTTGTATTCGTTGTGCTTGGTATGTTGCCTTCAGCTGCTATTCATGATTCTTCTCACTATGATATCTTGATGTTATTTCTACGAACAACTTGATATCTTTGTGAGTAGGCAAGCTCATAGACGTTTGATTGACTGCATCTCCAGGTGTGCTCTGAATGGTGTCTTCGAATCTACCCTCTTGGAAACCATTGTACCCGCACTATTGAGAGGTAGATGAACACCTGCAATACCTAGAGACATGGGAACACTCATGGAAAGCAATCTATCAGTCAAAAACCAAAATGAACTTGAGAACTTACTTTCAACATACTTGTGTGACTTATCATGAAGGTTGCACAATTTTGGCCGATAGGTCGGGAGATTGACTGCCAAGACTATGAAAGGCACAGTCTGGGTTGTTGGGAGACTAGCTGACTAATGGAACTACGCAATGCACAGTCCAGTCTGGTTGTTGACTACTGGAATTGCATAATGCACAATCTCAGCTAGTAATGGTTGCAGGCTCAGTGACTGCATTGTGTAATTTTCTGGGCCAGTAGTCAATGTCCCTCAGAAATGCACAAAACGGTCCTGGAGGATAGTGTCAGGGAAGAAATGTACATTTATGGACAAGAAGATGCAGCTTTCCTTCCCTAGATTACGTAATGTTTTCTTAGTGAAGGCAGAGACTAGACCAAGGTTGGTCCGACTCGTCGATGGGAAACTGAAATAAAATATGACAGTGGATGCATGGTGACGCTTAGTGAAAGTAGAAGTGATTGAAAGTGCATGAAAACATGAATCAAATATTCGGTAAAAAGATAAACATGCATGTGGGTGAGGTGAGTCGCCGAATCAACAACCATTCATGAGAAACAGTTTCATGCATGCGACAGTAGTGAGATAGCAATGAAAACTAAAACTGTGCTAGGACAAGCTAGTATGTATCAAAACGATAGCAAGCGTTCACTAAAATCAAGCAGGTGGTGTTCATACAAAGCAAAATGCAAAAAGCGCCAGAAATGCAACACAAGTCATGGAAAGTGGGCTTACCCAAAAACATTTGAGTTGAATGTGCGGACAACTCCTAGATGTGATGTGCGATGTCAGAGCTACAATGTTGATGTGAGGAATGAGCTCTACAGTGTTCGGTTGATGAGTTTTGATAACATCGAGATTGTGACACGCATGCCACAAATCTAGGGAAAGCGACACTTGGTAGGAGGTTTCTAAAATGATCCTTGCATATAACCTCCAACTACTAAACATAGATCCCTAAAACAAGGGATGCCTTTAGATACTACCTTGGGAGAAGCAGCCCATGCATGTAAGGCAGTTTTGCTCGGTCCTGGAGGAACCGGTCAATTCAGCTTCACATGCAAGAGATTGCTTGACTGCTGGGAGAAAATGCGCATTTTTTGTTGGGATTTGGGCTGGCTTCCTAGGAGATTTGCACAATTTCTGGGTAGAGTAGTTGACTGCTACCCAGATTTGTGCAAATTCTGGGCTGAGCATCCCTACTAGGGAAAATTGTGCAATTTTCTCTATGAGGGCTAACTGGCAGAATTGCGCAATTCTAGAGCCCAGCAGGCTGCTAGTTAGGATTGCACAATTTCTGAAGGGAAGGCGGGTTGCCCTCTAGAATTGGAGAATTTCTTGCGGGATCTTCTTAGCCTATAGCTGGACCAAGTCCAGGTGATCAACCTATGAGGAGAATGCTTCGAGTTGTGATCAATGGGTTGCCTTTGTGCAAGCAAAACACTGAAGCTTGTGAACTTGACGAAGCAAGGAAAGATGTTGTGAAAAGTTGGAAGGGAAGCTCCAAAACGAAGCTAAGGAAAAATTTTGGAGGATGGTTGTAGCAGCTACAACACTTGGTGACACACTGGTAGAACTCCAGCTCTCTGAATGGACCTTGTTCATGAAAAGAAAGTCTAACACCTCCGGAAGTATTGTTCAGTTCTCAACTCCTCTTGGTTTCCACACTAGCTTGATTTTAAGATGTAGCATCTACCAAGTTTTGGGTTAATTGACACACATTCCAAGCCAAGGAAACACAGTCATTTTGATTGGGGTTTAGGGGTATATTGGTGCACAAGCAGAACAATTGTCAGAGTCTTAGTTTCATCTCTAGTGTTGTTCCACTGCTAGCAGGCCTGGATAGTACCCCAGTGGAGTCACATAGGAACACAAGCATGGCTCCGCTACCAGCAAGCCTAGTGAGTACCCCAACGTAGTTACTTGCATCACCTCCCTGTGTAGGAGGCCTTTCTCTTCTTTCACCTTATTCATTTTGAATTTTGAATTTTTTTTACTTTTCATTTTTTCATTTTTTCATATCTGCATAGCACTTATTCATTTCAAAGGCGGAAGAGGGATCCCAAATTATTTAGAGTAGAAGAGGTTGTTCTAGCAGAGAAGTAGTTTATTATATCTCTGACGTGCCTATAAAGGTTTTCTCCCTCACCTTACTCTACTTGACTGAGCTGACAAGCATTAACCCAAAAACAACCGACTAGAGAAGATGACACAAATTAGCACGCAAGTGTTGTGCTTTCACCAAGGTTCACTTCGAACAATATATATTTTCCTTCGATGTATCATGGACTAAAAGTAACAATTTATTCATATAGAGGAAAGATGACAGATAACCAAGTAATGATAGTTGTACATGCCCTCTTTTACTTCACCCAGCTCACTTCAAGAGTCATGCATGGTTTCATGCAAAACTAATCTACAAACGAAACAAGTGAACTAAAAAACAACAAAGCAAGGCAAGAGCAAAAGAAAAAGTGAAAGCAAAGCAAGTAAGAAAACAAGCAAGCAAACAAACAAGAAAACAAAGTGAATAAGCAAACAAGCATGCAAGAAAACTAACTGAAAGCAAACACTACTCCTACTCCTACACTAATGGTGCATGGGCTTGATCAAGTGAAGTGATATTTCCAATGCAGCCACCAGCGCATTGGTTGACCCATGTTGGTGAAGGCTTGGTCTGCAAGAAATCGAGTTATGCGAACCAGCAAGCAAGAAAGATATAACAATGAAGACAACCACACTTGTGTTTGATAGTGCCCATAGGACATAAGTGAGTGCATGTGCATGACGAGCAGTCTGTGGACTTATCATGGTGCTCCATGACACTGCATGCAGCTTTAAGCACAAGCACACTCTTGATTGAGACATGCAAGCAAACGAAAGAAACAAAGACAACTTCCATCGTACACGTGTGCTTGCAATGTAAGATTCCTCCAATGCAAGAGCAATGGGATCGTGTAGTTCAAGTGCAGGAAGGGTGATCTGTGTGTGAGATGGATCTTCAATGCATATAGATGAGTGATGAGTAGCCTTAGGTGATTAAATAGTTTCATGATCGGAAGTGAGACTAACCCCAAGAGAGCAAGGGCCTGACATAGCCCTCAGCTCGGGCTGAAGTGCCTTGACAGTCTTGGGTGTTTCAACTTCATCATCAAATAGATCATCATAAACTGGTCGCTTCGAAATATCAACTATGATAGAGCCATGATCATTATCAAATATGGAAAAAAATGGATCACGACCCTCGTGGTCAAAAAAATCAATGATTTCATCAGCATCCTCATGATCAAATTAATCAAACAGAGGGGTAGATGAAAATCGGAAAAAATCATCCTCTATGTTTCCAGAAAAGAAAGATGAAAGATAAAGTGGATTTTCAATGAATATCTCATCCTCTCCATTGTCGAATGATGGACCAACATCCGGTGAGTCCTACAAGTGATGAATAATGGGTGCATCCATGGATGAAGACACACATGTGAAATCATGGATGGCAGGCTCACCAAAGATGTTAAGAAATAAAGGAGGGGACTCGGATGGAAAGGAGTCCTCTTTCACCGCGTGTTGATGCTCAAGCTCCCACTCAAACTCTTCATGAATGATAGCACATGTTAGTTGTGCAACACCAACTCCGTCGATGTGTTGTTCCTTGTTCCAACAAGTGAAGAGTTCAGAATGGACAAACACAAGACAATATCATCTGGAGGAACACCTAAGTGTGAAGATGGAGGTCATAGAATAGAATGCATATGAGAACTTGAAGGACTCACAACCAAATCTGTAGGAAAATTAAGTGAAGTGATGTTGGGAAGATGTGAAAGACGAACAAGTGTGTGAGCATGATCCTCAGCATCACTTGGCAGTGGTAGAGTTGTTGAATGAGGGGAAGGTGGACAGTCAGTTGAGACAGTGCACGCATCCACATGAGATTGCACAACTCCATCAATGAAGAATGTTAAGTGAGGCTTGATCTCAAGATTCTACTTAGGATGGGTACATTTCTTAAGGAAATACTCGAACCGGTTGCAAAGATAGGAAAATTTCATCTGGCTCCTCGAAACTTGAAACTGCACGTCATGGAAGCGCTACCAAAAATTGATAACTAATTCATGTAGAGCCTTCATTGCTATAATAGTTTTTGGTCAAGATGGTCTAGATCAAAATGATAGAAGGTGTCTTCAATAAGATCACAGAAGTGCTCAAGTGAGTGCACACTCTCAACCGGCAGGCTGAGCAGCCAATGACGTGCAGATTCGCAAAGTGTGTGTGCAAGCAGTAAGCTGGACTGTTCCACAAAACACCTATCTTCCACATGAAGCATGGAAATAAATCCATGTAAGTACTCAAGCCAAGCCACTTCGCCTTCACCATCATACATGTAAGTGGACAAGAGATCAATAAACTCCCCTGTGATGGAGACTTATTCATGATACATCGCAGAGGGAGAAGAGTGAAAGAATCCATGAAAGGTATTCAAAGGTTCAAAACTAGATGAGAGGACACATCTTGTCATCTGGCTCTCCTAGTGCAAGAAATTTTGACGGTGTTGGACCCGCCAACATGTCAAGGCGATCTCCCCGGTAAGAAGTCCCAATTAGACCTTAGACTATTTGGTGTAGGAGTCCCAATAGTGGGTCGTAAAGAAATGCCTTGACTGCGATGTCGCATAGAGGCAAGTAAGATAACTCTATCAGTAGAAAGGGTGTGACTATTGCAGTGAGTCAAGGAAGGTGTGTGGGAGGTTCTAACACATGGGGGTTGAGATGAGTGTGCCCCTTGGCCACCTATAACAGTACTCAACTGGGAAGGGAACACACGAGCGAAGATGCATCACAAGCTGGAAAGCAGGTCAACCGACAATCCAAAGTGATGTTTAAACCAACAACACATCTACAACAAGATTCATATAATTGCATACAAAGCAGTTCATACAAAACTACGTAAGTTAAACAACATACATTTCTAAGAAATCGGAACAGTCCAACTACAATAACAACATATGCATGAAAATGTGTTGGATCTTATTATATAAATAAGTGTAAGCTCCAATCATAAAATACATCCATGTAAACTTGATAGCCCCAATAGTGGAATGCTATAGCCACGTCCACTTGCTCCTCCAAAGAGATGAACTAGCTCCATGTAGTGGAGAAACCATGGCGCATTACAATACTATCCAAGATTTCTCCAAGATAGTCTTATCAGAAGCTTGGCTGACAAAAATCCTACACAATGAGTTATGAGGGACTATTTATAGCAAAGGGTGGGGTGACCATTTACATTCCCCTTTGTGATAGTTCATCTACCCTCATGGCTTTTCATCTACTCTATGACTGTTACATCCAACTATTGACACTTGACTTACACTTGACATGACATTACATTACAATGCACATGTACTCATGTGAGACAACATGGCTTGAGCAATAGATGCAAGACATCATTGACACTTGGTTCATTTTGATGAGACCAACTCTTTGGTATTCTTGTGATGGTGAAGGTGGTGAGCTGATGCTAAGCTTCGTCATCCATGATGGTGTGCATGCACCTCATGGAGACATCTTGCTGAAGTGAACTCTTGCCTTCGTTGCAACCAGTGCATTGGTTCAGCTCCTTCATCCAACTCGTTTGCTAACATGTGCATGGTCTTCTTGGGTATAGCTGAACCAGAAACACTCTAATACATAGTGTCTGTGTTGATATTCAAGTGTGTTTTGGTGCTCATGCACATCAACTTTCCAAAGTACATGTTTAGGTCCAATTGGACTTGATTCTTTTCCTCGCCTTCGTGAGTGTGCTGAATGGGTTGGATGACATGTGTGTGCACAATTACATGAATCCCTTGCATGCAATCAACAACACTTATCACCATGTCTGCTTTGTGTCAACTACTGGGATAGATCTATAACTTGTATGGGTGTAGTTTCATTGGTGAGTACATGTTGCACCCACTATTGTTCCTGTTCGTGCTGCAACTCATTCATTTGTCTGTATAGCTTCATTTTCTTCCTTGAGTTGCGATCTTCATGTCATGCTGTCACCTCATAGCTTGATTCTCCAAAGTTTCTTTCATCATCAGTAGATCTACTTGATCTTGCAACTTTGTTGAGCCTCTCTGTTGTCAACAACCTTTCTCTTTCATTCACTGCATTTGTTGTGTTCACTGCATTCATTGCACTCACTTCACTCAATATGTTGCCTTCAGCTACTATTCATGATTTTTCTCGTTGTGATATCTTTATGTTATTGTCTACGAACAAATTCATATCTTTGTGAGTAGGCAAGCACATAGATATTTGATTTACTGCATCTTCAGGTGTGCTCTAAACGGTGTCTTCAACTCTACCCTATTGGAAACCATTGTACCTGCACCTTTGAGAGGCAGATGAAAACCTACAATACCTGGAGACATGGAAACACTCATGGCAAGCAATATTTCAGTTGAAAACCAAAATGAACTTGAGAATTGACTTTCAACATACCTGTGTGACTGATCATGAAGGTTTCACAATTTCGACCGGGGGGTCAGGAGACTGACTGCCAAGACTGTGAAAGGCACATTTTGGGCTACTGGGAGACTGGCTAACTACTGGAACTATGCAATGCACAGTCCAATCTGGCTACTGACTGCTGGAATTGCACAATGTGCAATCTTAGTTGGCAAGGGTTGTAGGCTAAGTGACTGCATTGCACAATTTTTTGAGCCAACAGTCATTGTCCCTCAGAAATGTACAAAATGGTCCTAGAGGATAGTGCCTAGGTAAAAATGTGCATTTTTGGAGAGGAAGATAGATCCTTCCTTCCCCAGATTGCATAATGTTATCTCAGTGAAGGCAGAGTCCGGACCAAGGTTGGTCTGACTCACTGACAGGCAACTGAAAGCAAATATGATAGTGGATGCATGGCGACACTTAGTGAAAGTATAAGTGATTGACATTGCATGCAAACATGAATGAAATATTTAGTAAAGAGATCAACATGCATTTGGGTGAGGCAAGGCGCCAAATCAGTGACTATTCATGAAAAACATTTTCATGCATGCGGCAGTAGTGAGATAGAAATGAAAACCGAAACAGTGCTATCACAAGCTAGTATGTATACAAGTGACAACAATCGTTCATTCAAATCGGGCAAATGGTGTTCATACAAAGCGCAACGTAAAAAGCACCAAAAATGCAACACAAGTCATGGAAAGCGGGCTTACCCAAAAACAGCTGAGCTGAATTTGCCAACAACTCCTAGATGTGATGTGGGATGTTAGAGATACAAGGTTGATGTGAGGAATGAGCTCTGCAGCATCTGGTTGATGAGTTTTGATAACATCGAGGTTGTGATGTGCATGCCACATATCTAGGGAAAACGACACTTGGTCGGAGGTTTCTGAAATGATCCTTGCATGTAACCTCCAACTACTAAAAATAGATCCCTAAAACAAGGGATGACTTCCCATGTTGCCTTGGGAGAAGTAGCCCATGCATGCAAGTCAGTTTTTCTCGGTCCCAAAGGGAACCGGTCAACTCAGCTGCACATGAAAGAGACTACTCGACTGCTGGGAGAAAATGCACATTCATGGCTAGGATCTGGGTTGGCTGCCCAAGAGATTTTCTCAATTTCTAGGCAGAGCAGCTAACTACTACCCAAATTTACACAAATTCTGGGCTGATCAACCCTACTATGGAAAATTGCACAATTTTCCCTGTGAGGGTTGACTGGAAAAATTGTGCAATTTTGGAGCCCAGCGGGCTGCTAGTCATGATTGTGCAATTTCTATAGGGAAGGCTGGTTACCCTCCAAAATTGCACAATTTCTTGGGGGAGTTGCTCAGCCTATAGCTGGACCAAGTTCGGGTGATCAGCCCATGAGGGGAATGCATCGAGCTATGATCGACAGACTATCTTTGTGCAAGAAAAACATTGAAGCTTGTGTAATTGACGAAGCAAGGCAAGCTTCTGTGAAAAGTTGGAAGGGAGGCTCCAATACGAAGCTAAGGAAAAATTTTTGAGGGTGGTTGTAGCCGCTACAACACTATAGTAATAATTTCATATGCAATGGTAATATTTTCAATAATCTCCCATAGTTAAGTGCAATTATCTATTACTACATTTACTCTTACATAAAACCCTATCTTTGTCCTATTCCAAGGGTTAGTTAAGGCTTGGTGCTTGATTAATTCCTTTCAACATAATCTTGGGATTCTAACTGGGTTTTCTTCAAACTATGATTGATATTCTTTGATTCGTTGAAGGTATTAAATCTAAATATTTCTTGTTCAACCTTTGTGACTTCATTAATCTTGTAATTCATCTACCTCTTCATGGAAGACCTACACAATTCTAATTTTCCTAAAGAATTTCTCTAGATATTTTCTCATATTTTCAAATGTTTTCATATCTAAGTATTGTAATCCCTTCATTCACATTCATTTCATTTCGTTTAGCACTAGATGATTCTTCAATGCAAATAGTTTCTATTGATGTTGGTAGTTTTACTCTTAAATCATTTTATTAAGCAGATCATACATAAGTTTTTCCTGCTATTGTGCTTCTTGTCTTTAGGTGATGATTTTGTATACATGGAAGTCATGAAGCCATTTCATTTCTATCACATGTTTCATATCTAGGGACATGGCTAGTTTTTTGAGCTCCTTACCATGTGAGAACTCATTCTATATAATTTTATCCTTTATAGTAGAAACCTAACTTCTCTAATGATCTAGGAAAATGATTAGATCCTCAACCAAAGAGACATTTTCCTAAGCGAATGCTCCGATGATGAAAGCCATCTTAGAGGATCATTGTATGGGATCTAGTGCAAACAAGTTGTAGACTATTAATTCCTTGTGAGTGTCCATGTCTAGAATATCACCTATTTTCCTCTACTTATTATACATATTCCCAATGCTCTATTGCAATATGGAGTAGAATCAATTCTCAATGGAGAACGCATTCTCCCTAACCCAAATATTTGATCTCAAGACCCACATGGGTGTTTGTGTCTGTGTGTGATATGATTATTATTGTTATTGGTGTTACATGGGTAGTGACTTCTTGGCTTATTCAACCCTCACGCTTGTTAACTATATTAGCTCTACATAGCTTACTCTCTCTTTTCCCATTCCATGTCCTCTCATAAGATGTATCTCTACTCCTCCTTTCTTCTTTCTTATTCAACTACTTATCTAGTCATTTATTTCTTATTCATTTTCTCTAGTTCCTTGACAGATTTCCTTTCTTACTTTTTATTCTTATCCTTTTTTATTTTCTTATCCTTTCTTCTACCTATTACTTTGGACTAATCCATGGTCATGAATTCTTTCATATTATTTTTCATCTCCACCCTAGATGTCAAAAATTCCATAAATTCCTAGTCCTTTTGTTCTTGCTCAATCCTTGTATGCTCCTCATTTTGATTTACTTCCTCTTCAAGTTTCCTTTGTCTGTTTCCTTTTATGTCTGTTGTTGTAAGAGTTTTCCTTCTAGAGTTATTTTCATTCTCTCGTTCAAATCCTAATAATATTAAGATCCATAGCATATTTCTTCTTCCAACAATTCTTGGTGAGTGTCAGGCTAGTGGAAATTGATGTCTTGACAATTATTTTTTACAATTTTTTATGGATCATACATTTCAATCCTACTCCCATAAAGCTTCAATTCTTTAATATATTTTTCTCCTAACTTGGAACAAGAGTTGTTTTGTAATGTGTAAACCATGAGCACAAATAGATAGGTCAAACATATGCACTTGTTTGTAAAGACTTGGAATCATTACAAGAAAATTTTACATCAATCTTTGCAAAAGAATATATCAACACATAATATTCATCTAGCTAGAACATAATTTATGAGATCATGAGATGAAAGACTTACCTATAAGTAGTGATAATTCTTACTATATAATTTAAATTGGTTATGTTATTCTACTCCCGATGTCTAGGACACTATTTTTGGGATGAATCACCACCCAACCATAGGCTCATCTGCACAAAATATTTCTATAGTTGGCCACCCCTGAGCCCTCAATCAACTAATAGTGTCAGTGAATTCTTTGTCTCTCAACATTCCCTTCCTTAAATAATGAATCAATCCTCTCACCTCCCTTTTCGACCATTAAATATAACAAACTATTGTAAAATGGTAAGAGGATTAGAAAGGGGTCTGCATGTGAACAATCCATGTGTCATCGTGCCAACTCTCTCTCTCTCTCTCTCTCTCTCTCTCTCTCTCTCTCTACATATATACATACATACATACATCTATATATATATATATATATATATATATATATATATATATATTGTTGGGAAAAATATTGAGAGGGTGGGGGCATTGAATCCGTATTTTAAAAGTCACTTAAGCCTTTATATATATATATATATATATATATATATATATATATATATATATATATATATTGTTGGGAAAAATATTGAGAGGGTGGGGGCATTGAATCCGTATTTTAAAAGTCACTTAAGCCTTTCAATTTCTTATTTAGATTTATGTACAATATCGTCATTAAGTAAACCAATTTATGTACATGACTATGATGAGGACAAACAACCTATACCCTAATAACTAACTTTTCATTTATTTCATCATGTGTTTAACTTGAACCAGTGCATCATTACTTCATTAGACATTAATTAAACATTAACCATGAATAGTAAGAGCAGAATAAACCATCACACATAAGCAACACAACAATGCATGAGGACACTAGGATTTTAGGCAGAAACCCAATGTGGGAGAAAACCATTGTTGTCGTCATCTTTCTATTCATATTTTATTGTAAAGTAAAACATCTTACAATATTGCACTAGCACATACTCATACCGGCAAGAAAACACCCACATGTAGATGGCTACAACATTCTCTCGTTCTCCAACACCCACTAGAAGGGAGCTCCAACCCCCTAAATAGATTTACGAGCTACCACTAGAAGGAAGATTTGACTCACTCATTGACTCCAACCCTCAGCACCTATGTGGACCACGTTTAATAGTATTTCATACTGGATCCACCTAACTCACAACATAAAACCTGTAGGCCACCTCTCATCATATTTTCAAACTAAACCCACTTCCATTAGTTAAGCCCAATATCAAATAACAATTTTAAAACCAATTACTATATAAAAACACTCAATCACTAAACCAACTAAATCATCAAGATAATTACTGAATATTATTCAACCAACGCTACTAAATCAAACCAATTCATAATACATCATATCAATGTACATCCATTAACAACTATACCAAACCATAGTTTGTTCATCACAGAAATCAGATCTTGTCACTACAAAACTTTATCAATCATATGTCAGAAGGTACACACTACTATTCTGAAGCATAATCTCATATGTACACACTTCTCCTTAAGAGGACACATGTGTCGATCTCAAAATACTAAACAAATGAGTCTAGATCATTATCACACTGAATCAGTCATTTAATCACATACTCAAACCATCACAAATCACTGAACGAAAACATATCACCACACAATAGGATAATCACTAGACAACATTCCGTACCATTATTAATTGAACCTAACAAGTACTATCAAACACAAATTATCATAAGAGAGACTTCATCGATAGACAACAACAAACATAACATAACGGATCAACCATCATCATCAGATCATACTGCAAACGCTAGCATGTATACATGACTATTGCAAATAACATCTGTGTATGTACGCGCTTCTCATGTTTGATACCTCCGTACAAATTCTGAACTTTCACATAATGTATATGTGACTACCCAGAAACAGATTTGCCTATGTACGTGAATTCTCAAAGACAAACCCGTGTATAGATCTAAAATCATTTAATCATTCCTTCACTACAATCAGAACACACACTCTACAAAACTTACTATCACACATTCATGTCATAGTATCATTACCACCATAGATCTATCATGGTTAGTCATAATCATAAAATATCAAGCAAGCATATTCATTTGTCTCTACTATTATTTCATACCTATCAGATCTGAACCTCTTCCATGATCCTTGGTGCACACCTATTTCAGATCAAGTCATTCATCAATAATCCATAACTTTCACACCATAACACTTTAATCTCCATCTCCTTATGTAGCTTAGGCCTTAGCTAATACCTTAGGTCAATCCCTTAGTAATGTCGATGTATTTTTTGATGGGATCAAATCAAGGATAATTTTAGGGGCGAATATTCACCCTTTGGCGAAATTAAGGGGTTTTAAATTTTTAGTGGGCGAATATTTTGTATCATAGTACATTTTTACAAATCACCTCAAATAGCCCACCTTATTTTAAGGGAGAGGGTAAAAAAGGTAAATTTAGCCCTTGAAATTAGGACTTACAACCTTCCTTCACCCATTTTCAAGAATATGTTTTATTTAAGTGAATCCATTCGCCCATTTTCAAGAATAGGTTTTATTTAAGTGAATCCTATGGGCCAAATACCATATTGATAAAAGAGGTATGGTAAATTAATAAAAATATAAATAAATAAGAGGTATGGTAAATAAATAAAACATTTTTTATATTTACTCCATAAGTCACCTTATATACATGTAAGGGTGTAAACAAATAAAAATATAAGTAAAGTGGAGGTATGGTAAATAAATAAAACGTCTTTTTATACTTACTCAAAAGGTATGGTAAATAAATAAAAATATAAATAAACTAGACGTATCGTAAATAAATGAAACCTCTTTTTATATTTAGTCCATAACCCTGTTCTATTTATGAAGGCTCAAGAAAGAGGTTTTATTTAAGTGAATCCTATGGGCCAAATACCATATTTGTAAAAGAGGTATGGTAAATTAATAAAAATATAAATAAACGAGAGGTATGGTAAACAAATAAAACATTTTTTTATATTTACTCCATAAGTCACCTTATATTTACGAACACTCAAAAAATGGGTTATATTTAGGTGAAACCTATGGCCAAAATACTATGGGACAAATACCATGGACTAGATTGTTATTAATACCATGCAAAAAACCATTATTAACCATAATATTAGAATTAATAAAAATAAAAATGGCACATGGTATTGACCCATGGTATTCACCAAAATGGCACATGGTATTGACCCATGGTATTCACCTGGAATGTAGCCTATTTAAATGGGGGAATTAAACCAGCATGTAGCCTATGCTAAGATTCACTAGGACTTTACAAAGTTTTATTATTTAGTGAAAGACTCGCCAAGATCTTACAAGATTTTATAATTGAGTAAAATATTCGCCATGCCTGGTGAGAGATTCGCCAAAAAAAATTATATATACATATTATATTATTGATAAAATCGCCTTCCATTTTTCCTATATACCATGGAGATTCGCCCATTTATTATATTTATAAATTTAGGGGGGGTTCTTAAAATTTTCCTTGGATCAAATATTCATTGTCACGCTCAATATTATGGTAAATACCATGGTAAAGATCCCTATTATTTCGAATTACCATGGTGTGAAATATGTACGCAACTTTGCTTCACCATACCAGTGTATGTATGTTGTCTTTATTCACAGGACCCGTGTATGCTTTCTAACATTTTATCTTTACCATTCCACTTTCTCTAAATTACTATTCCTTTGTTCATATTACCTATGGCATCTGTATAACCATCATGTTGACATCTCTATTGATGTAGAAGCATGAGACTTGGAGGGAAAAGGCTTCAAACTTATTCCAAAAATACAAAAAAAGCTACAAGCAAAGGAGTGGGATCCTTTAGCCATCAATTTCCATGTTTTTCTAGTTAAGCATAGAGCTAGAATATAGGGTTAGATCATGTTGTAATAAGTTTTAGTTAGTTAGCTATAGTGGAGATTCTCGAGGAGAATGCCTCGCAGAACAGATAGGGTTAATAAATTTTAGCCTTTGTATTAGGATCTAGTTGTTAGGATGAACCAGTGCTTATGTAAGTTTCACGCTATTGTAAATGGATTTTTGACTGTTAAGGAAAATTTGGCTTTCCAGGAGCAAATCCAGTGAATTGGTGAAAATTTGTCTCTGTGCATGTGAATGAGAAATCTTTGTCAAATCCTGAAGGATAATCTCCTTCGAAATATCTGTTTTATTGTGAATTTCCAAGTGTAATTGGTGTTTTGTGGAATTGGTTAAATAGTGTCGATTGTGTTAAGTTTCCTTGGTTTTCTTTTTAACTGAGTTTATCATTAAAACCTGAGTATATCGAGCGAAAGGTTGAGATTGTAGAGGAAAAACCATAGATAGTGTTGAGACATATCAACGGTGTTCGGTGCAGAGTCAACAGACAGTTAACAAGCAAGGGTTGAAGAAACCACAAGTGGTTATCGGGTGCAAGCAAGGTAGTAAATGGTTTTGAATCCCTTGGCTCTGATTCCAAACAGAGCATGCCACGTAGCAGAAAGGGAGCAAGTTAAACCACTTATTGGGCAGATTTAGGGTGTGCATTTTAGCTAATCAATATGTGTTTAGGCCATTATATCTAGAGCTGCAAGATCAACAGTTAATAATGGCGGAGCTGGTTCGGAAATTAGGAAGTGTGGTTATCTAACATTTGGAATCCGACCTTTTGGGTTAGCGCATTGTTTCCCATGTGACTCTATGTAGTTCCTAAAAAGGTTGTGGCCCGAGTTATAAAGTGAAAATAGTTAAGTTGTATGGTCGGGGTTCTTAAAGGCTAAGGCATAGTTAAAACCATCGATAGTGTATTTGCTATTATGAAATTGGGCTGAAAACCAAGGTTTGGATTATTAATGAAAAGGATTGGTTATAGCGGCCAAAAAGGGAAAAAAATAATTAACAGTTAGTCTAGAAATATATGACTAGTACTCTAGTAGAGGAAGATGAAGGGATTCAACCAGAATTAGAGGAAATTGTATCAAGATTAGAGCATTTGTCAATATCTCCTGTACCCAGGCCACCATTAGTAGTATCAAAGCAACCTATTGACATCGAATTGAATCTCAGAAGCAAGAGAAGGAAACCTAATATGGCTTTCAGAGTTAGAAGAGGACGAGGACGTGGTGGAAGAGGTCGACTAGTTGCAAATGCTGAGGAGGTGGAAGCTATGCAACAAATGTAGGCTAGATTGGAAGCATTAACAACAACGAGAAATATAAATGATGGAGATATTAGTGAGCCTGAGGTTGACGCTGAAGGAGAGGAGGAAACTATAGCAGTTACTCTTGAGATGAGGTTCTTCCAATCAGTGTTGAGATCTACAGCTAGGCCAAAGACTGAGGTTTCAATATATGAAGGAGGATTGAATCCAAAAGAATTGATAGATTGGATTAATGGCATGGAGAAATTCTTTGACTATGAAGAAACAGAAGATGAGAAGAAAGTAAATTTTGTTGTCACCAAGCTAAAAGGACATGCAGCACTTTGGTGGGATGGAGTGTAGGCAGAAAGAAACAGTCTTAACAAGCAACCAATCAGAAATTGGAATAGGATGGTAGAAAAGCTAAGAGGTGAGTTTCTACCAAGTAATTATCAAGAAACCTTGTTCAGAAAGATGCAGAATCTTAGACAGAGGTCTATGACAGTGAGAGAATATACAGAGGAATTTTATAAGGTAAGTATAAGAGCTGGACAAACTCAGGATACAAATGAGAAGGTGGCTAGATATGTGAATGGTCTTAGGATGGACATTCAACATGAGATAAGTATATTGTCTCCTAAAATAGTAGGAGAAGCTTATCAGATGGTACTGAAAGCTGAAGAAAAACTCAAGAGGAAGTAGTCTACCAGAGGAAGAGGTACTTTGTGAGGAAAATGAAGTCAAGGTGGTAGAGGAAGGTCTACAGCACCTAAATATGGATCTAGCAGCATCTCAAACCAGCATGCACCCATAGGAGGTGATGCAAGTGGCAGAAGGAGTTTTTTTAGAGGAAGAGGAGGCAGAGGTAGAGGAAGAGAATTAAGATGTTACAAGTGTAAAAAACTGGAACACGGAGCTTTTTAGTGCCCAGAGAATGTAGGAAAAAATTAGAGGAATGAAATTGTTGCTAAAGTCGAGGAAGAAGTAGCAACAGTGACAGAAGAAAAAAATGTACCAGAGAGAGGAGAATCTTTGGTATTCAATAAAGTTTTTCTCAAGCCAGCAAAGGAGATAGTTGAACCATCACAAAGAAAGACTTTGTTCAGAATGGTGTGTAAGATTCAAGGGAAATGTTGTCAGATAATCATTGATAGTGGCAGCACTAATAATTTGGTCTCTACAAAAGTGGTGGAGAAATTGAAGTTGAAGACAATGAAACATCCAACACCTTACAAGGTGTCATGGTTACAAAAAGGACATCAGTTGTTAGTGAATGAATAGTGTGAAGTGGAGTTGTAGTTGGGAAAATATAAGGATAAAATTGTATGTGATGTGATGCCCATGGATGTGTGTCACATATTGCTTGGAAGACCTTGGCAATATGACAAAGGAGCTGTGCATGATGGGTAAACAAACACCTACAAGTTTGGTAAAGATAGTATCAATCATACATTGTTGTCTATGGGAGAAGAGGATGCATCAGGAAAGAAGACTGATCCAAAAACTCTATTGCTAGGAGGAAAGGAATACTTATAGTAGATTGAGGAGAATGAGGTAAATTTTGTTGTAATTTACAAGCCCAAGGTAATAATGACTTCTACCAAAGTTTCTAATTTACCCATTGAAATTCAAGAAATGTTGGACAACTATTGTGATATCATTATTAATGATTTTCCTAATTAGTTACCACCCATTAGAAGAATTATCCATCATATAGATTTGATTCCTGGAGCAAATCTACCAAACAAAGCAGCTTACAGAATGACTCCCATAGAAAATGAAGAGGTTAGAAAGCATGTTTAGGAACTGCTTGACAAAAGACTGATCAAAGAGATTTTGAGTCCTTGTGCAGTACCAACAGTGTTGAGTCCAAAGAAAGATGGAGGCTAGAGAATGTGTACTGATTCAAGAGCCATCAATAAAATCACAATCAGGTGAAAATCTACTTTACCTAGAATTGAAGATTTGATGGATTGTTTGAGTGGAGCAAAGTATTTTACAAAACTAGATCTTAGGAGTGGGTGTCATCAAATAAGGATAATAGAAGGGCATCAGTGGAAAACTGCCTTTAAGACAAATGAAGGATTGTATGAGTGGAGAGTAATGCCTTTTGGGTTGTCAAATGCACCAAGTACGTTTATGAGACTCATGAATGAAGTTCTTAAAGAGTTTATTGGTAAATTTGTGATAGTATATCTGGACGATATATTAATTTATAGCAGGTCTAAGGAGGAGCACATGAGACATCTGAACTGTGTCTTACAAAGGTTACAGCAAGAGAAATTATTGCTGAATTTGAATAAATGTTCATTCATGAAAGAGGAATTAGTGTATTTGGGTTTTGTTGTTTCTACTCAAGGATTGAAGATGGATCCATAGAAGATCAAGGCAATCATGGAGTGGCCTTCACCTAAAAGTATCTTTGAGGTGAGAAGTTTTCATGGTCTTGCTAGTTTTTATAGAAAATTCATAAGGAATTTACGAAGATCAATGCTCCTATTATTGAGACCATAAAGAATGATAAACAACCATTTAGATGGACTGCTGAAGCAGAAAAGAATTTTCAACTGTTGAAGAAGAAGATCACAGAAAAACCTATTTTGGTTTTACCTGATTTTAATAAACCTTTCCAAGTGAAATATGATTATAGTGGAGAAGCTATTGGAGGTGTTTTAAGTCAGGAAGATAGAACTATAGCTTATTTTTGTGAAAAGTTGAATGATTCAAAGAAGAAGTATTATTCTTATGATAAAGAGTTTTATGTAGTTGTACAGTCATTGAATAAGTGGAGACATTATCTAATGTCAAAGGAGTTCATACTTTATTCAGATAACCATGCATTGCAGTATATTATGCAGCTACCAAAGCTTAACCAAAAACATGCCAAATGGGTAGAGTATCTTCAAGGCTTCCATTTTGTTTTGAAACACATAAATGGACAATCAAAGTTGCAGATGCTTTAAGTAGGAGAAATACATTACTTATAGAGAGTCAAATTCAAGTGTTGGGTTTTGATTTTCTTAAAGAATTATATGAGACAGATTTAGATTTTAAAGAAGCATTTGAAGCTTGTAAGAATCCTGTTTTGATGGATAGGAATAAATGGTTGGATTATTTCTTACAACATGGATTGTTGTTTAAGAGAAATCAGTTGTGCATACCAAATTGTTCTATGAGGGAGAACTTAATCAAAGAGAAACATAGTGGTGGACTTGCAGGACATTTTGGTATAAATAAGACTTATGAGGAGTTGAACAGATTTTATTTCTAGCCGAAAATGAGATCTGAAGTGGAAAAGTATGTGAAAACTTGCAAATTTTGTCAATATGCAAAGGGGAGAAGCCAAAACACAGGTTTGTATGTTCCATTACGAATTCCAAATAGGCTTTGGGATATGGTAATTATGGATTTTGTTTTGGGCTTACCAAAGACTCGAAGAGGAAATGATTCAATTTTTGTTGTAGTTGATAGATTTTCAAAAATGGCACATTTTATTCCATGTTATAAAACTAGTGATGCTACTCACATCGCTAATTTATTTTTTAAGGAGATTGTAAGATTGCATGGGTTTCCTAAGAGTATTGTCTCAGACAGGGATTCCAAATTTGTTGGAAATTTCTGGAGGACACTATGGAAGAAGTTGGGAACTAAACTGAGTTTCAGTTCTGCCTATCATCCACAGACTGATGGATAGACTGAAGTTGTGAACAAGAGTTTGGGTAATCTTTTAAGGAGTCTTACTGTAGAAAATCCAAAGCAATGGGATCAAGTATTGGCACAGGCTGAATATGCATATAATGACTCACCTAACAGGAGTACAGGGCAGAGTCCATTCCATATAGTTTATGGAATGCATCCAAGAGGAGTATCTGAGTTAAGAAACTTGGGAAAAGATGAGATGAGAAGTGCAGAGGGTGAAGATTTTGCTTCATAAATGCAAGCAATACATGAACAAGTGAAACAATAGCTATAGGATAGTAACATCAAGTACAAAACCAAAGTAGACACGAAAAGGAGAGAGGTGAACTTTGAAGTTGGAGATTTAGTTTTAGCACACTTAAGGAAGGAAATATTTCCAAGTAGGGAGTATAACAAGTTAAATTTCAAGAAAATTGGACCATGGAGAGTATTAAGGAATTTTTCTGCAAATTCATATGAAATTGAATTAGCCCCTAATGTTGGAATATCTCCAATTTTCAATTTTTTTGATCTGTACAGGTATGAAGGTGAAACTGCAAAAGATACAGAAGAATACCAAGAGACATGGGAAATTGACTGGGTAAAACAGTTACCTACAGCAAAGGAAGCAGCCAAAGAGGATTCTGGACAAGAAAGTGTTCAAGAAAGCCAGAGGAGAGGAGTACTTTCAATATTTGGTCAAATGGAAGGATCAACCAATTGTTGAAGCTACTTGGGTAACAGAAAACATGCTACAAAAGCTGGGCAGTTCTGTAGAAGAGCTCATGGATAGGAGCCCATGAATAATTTTGTGCTCAGGAGTCTAATGCAGGAGCATGAGACTTGGAGGGAAAAGGCTTTAAAATTATTTCAAAAATACAAAAAAATCTACAAGCAAAAGAGTGGGATCCTTTAGCCATCAATTTCCATGTTTTTCTAGTTAAGCATAGAGCGAGAATATAGGGTTAGATCATGATGTAATAAGTTTTAGTTAGTTAGTTGTAGTGGAGATTCTCGAGGAGAATGCCTCACAGAGCAAATAGGGTTAATAAATTTTATCCTTTGTATTAGGATCTAGTTGTTAGGATGAACCAGTACTTGTGTAAGTTTCACACTATTGTAAAGGGATTTTTGACTGTTAAGGAAAATTTGGCTTTCCAGGAGCAAATCCAATGAATTGGTGAAAATTTGTCTCTATGCATGTGAATGAAATCTCTGTCAAATCCCGAAGGATAATATCATTTGAAATATCTATTTTATTGTGAATTTCCAAGTGTACTTGGTGTTTTGTGGAATTGGTTAAACAGTTTCGATTGTGTTAAGTTTCCTTGGTTTTCCTTTTAACTGAGTTTATCATTCAAACCTGAGTATATCGAGTGAAAGGTTGAGATTGTAGAGGAAAAACCATAGATAGTGCTGAGACAAATCAACGGTGTTCGGCGCGGAGTCAACCGACAGTTAACAAACAAGGGTTGAAGAAACCACAAGTGGTTATCGGGTGCAAGCGAGGCGGTAAATGGTTTTGAAGCCCTCGGCTCCGATTCCATACAGAGCGTGCCACGTAGTGGAAAGGGAGTGAGTTAAACCACTTATCGAGTGGGTTTAGGGTGCGCAGTTTAGCTGCCTAATATGTGTTTAGGCCGTTAAATCTGGAGCTACAAGATCAATGGCTGATAGTGGCAGAGCTAGTTCGGAAATCAAGAAGTGTGGTGTCCATTGGATTTTGGACAAAATTGACAGTGCAGGAGCGGAGCCGACGATAATCATAAGCGCGGTTATCTAACATTTGGAATCCGGCCTTTTGGGTTAGCGCATTGTTTCCCATGTGTCTCTACATAGTTGCTAAAAAGGTTGTGGCCCGAGTTATAAAGTGAAATCAGTTAAGTTGTATGGTCGGGGTTCTTAAAGGCTAAGGCATGGTTAAAACCGTCAATAGTGTATTTTCTATTATGAAATTGGGCTGATAACCAAGGTTTGGATTATTAATGAAAAGGATTGGTTATAGTGGCCAGAAAGGGAAAAATTAGTTAACAGTCAGTCTAGAAATAAATGACTGATACTCTATTAGAGGAAGATGAAGGGATTCGGCTAGAATTAGAGGAAATTGTATCAGGATTAGAGCGTTTGTCAATATCTCCTGTACCCAAGCCACCATCTATCAAGTAGGTTTCCATCAAGTCCATCAAGGACAACACATTAGTCATAATTCCAACAATATCATCCTTTGGACTTGATGGAAACCACTTTGGTGTTTGGTCACCACCACCTGTAGATACCTGTAAAGACATTTGTAAGCACACCAAGCTTCTCTCCAAGCATTCTTCTCCAAACACCAAGCTACTCACCCCTTTTGACATCAAGGGAAAAGGACTAACCAATGTGGAATTAAGGCTTCGGTCTCCTTGTGTAGAAATCAGAAACTTATAGATGTAATCTACTGAATATGAACATTGTATACTAACCATGCTCCCCCTGAGCATATGTTGAATCTTCTGGAAGATATACAAATAAGTACATGACTCTATGACTCAATCGAATATGACATTTCCTATCACCAAGGACTCATGCTTACATCAAACATCCAAGATAGTGGGGTTACATATTTTACTCAATATTACATCAAATGCCCAAAATAATGGGGTTACATACATAATTGACTTGATCCTAATGACTGAATATTACAATTATTACATCATGGATATTTACATGACCTTTACATCAAGAGACAGATATGAAATTTATAACCAAATACAAGTACCTAAACCATGAGGTAGAAATACCATAATAGTCATCATAAACTTTTGATAGCATCAACATGAACAACAACATGCACATCCTCATTATCAATATGCAAGATAAGACAATGTAGCTTCATTATCATCAATCTGTGACCAAGTATGCAGCATTATTAATCAATTCTCACAAAATCATAAGATTGTTCCGTAGAGATATGTTATCAAATCATCCCCTTGACATCATATCATCAAGGTCAACATGCTCTTTCCATTTGTAGGAAGATCCACAATCTATGTACATCAAAGGCATATAGATCTTTTGCAACACATCAACATATATTTTCATGCATCAACAACATATGTGAGAGCCGAGAATATCACATGCAACATCATCATAACATCTTTTCACATGAAGCTCAAGCAACGTATAGGCATAATCCATAACTTCACCATATGCAACTTATGTATCATTGAATACATAATGACATCAACATATAAGTAGTGAGTGAATCATAAACTTAACATCATTAACCAATGTCAGTAAGGAACATAGCATGCATAACCTCTTCATGTAGAATTAACTTTACTAAGTTAAACTTTAACCAGCATCCAAGACTTCATCATCACTAATGATAGAATAACAATAACATATGTGTTTTCAGGATCATCACTAATGATATATACTATTCATGCACACCATTATGAAATAAGAAATGCTCAAGATAATGCCAACAATACACTATTATAAGCATAGTAAATTCTCCCTCTAAAGTTGTGCCAACTATTCACTATTAGGTCTTATCATATCCATCTTCATCAATCAGTAAATCCATCAGAATAACCAAAGGAACAATGTCATATTGCAACAACTCATAAACCATTATAAGCCAATACCATTTCTAAGTAGCATCTAAGCATCAACAAACTGTAACCAATCAATGTTAGAAAAATAAAGCCAAATAATAAATGTATAAAGCATATCATAACCTCTCCCTGAGTTTGTCCCATTGTTTCTTCATATCAGAGAAACATACATTACTTTCTAGCTCAAAACTCACGTATATACGTGACTTCCCTTCATACGATCCGTGTACATAAAGTAAAATGATGAATTTTATAGCCATGGCTCCACCTGAGCCTGTAATGTATGTTCATGTTCATTGTTACTATAGCAGATGCACTATCAGTAATATAAGAAACACGAATATCAAAACAACATGGGGATGATAATTAAGATATATATATGTATAGATCCCCTAAGATCATACATCACTGATCCTAAGCACCCAATAATCATCACCTGATCTTCATGAGGTCATGTACTTCACATCACTTCTACAGTCACTGTGAGAAGTAAGATTTTAAAATAATGGACTGTAGTAGGGTCAATCTTCCCTATGTTTCTAAATAATGTTCCTTCTTCCTCCATATATGCTTACAATTTCTAATTATGTGTTGGAACTTATCTCATCTCTTGTAACTCATTTGGGCATAAGGCCATTGATTATGGGTCACGTATCCATAAAACCATCCTTTGTGCCAAGGGACTGATCTTGACCTTAATCTAGGATATTTTCTTTCATATGTGTGGCTTGATTTAGTTTTCCTTTGGACAACACTATACTGGTTTTTGTCATCACATTGTGTATGTGAAGCCATGTGATTATACCCAATTACAGTCTTCATTAGAGGACAATTTTGTTCAATAATAATGTTCTCTAGAAATTCAGATTCCTTTGACCATTTGTTGATATTCTCAAAATCTTCCTTTAGGCTCATAACTTCATATTCTAATGTTTCACAATGCTTTTCCTTTTCTCGAATTTGTTTTCTTATGCTTTCTGTTACTCTATTGGTTGCTTCTAATTCCATGTTTAACATGTTTATTTCCTCAATCATATTGTTTCTTTTTGTTTCAAATTCTTTGTTAGAATTCGTGAGCATATCATTCTCTTTTAGTTCTTTCATTAAATCATCTACCTCACAACTATCTGATTCATTAATTGATTGATCTTCAAGACTAATAAGTACTTGATAATGACTATATGAATCAGAATCTGATTTTTCCAGGTCATCAAATGTGCTATGACTATCTTTATTAGAGTAAAATATTTTCTTATCAGAAAAATTCTTTTTAGCAACATTCATTCCATTCTCTTTATTATTTTCTCTATATGGACGTTTGGATGCATAATTGCCTACTCTTCCACAAGAAAAACATTTAAGGGGAAGCTTACCTCCTAATTTTCTAGTTCCTACTTGCAATTTCCTCACGAAGTTTGTTTCTTCCTCATATGATATGTAGCTTATATCTTTGGGTTATTACTTCTATTTCCCTGTATGTGTGGCTTTGAGAGCTTCTTCTCTCATATATGATGAACCTCCTTTTCTCATCTCAAAGGATGTTAGGATCCCATGGAGTTGTTCAATAGTTAGACTTTTCAAATCCTACATTTCTTCAATAGCAGAGACTTTGGAATCAACTTCGAAGTTAGTGATCTAAAAATCTTTTCAAAAATAGTAGCATCCTTTATTTCATCACCAAGATTTCTCATGGAGTTAAAAATATTGTCTACTCTAAGGAACAATTCCGCAATGCTTTCATCATCATGCATTTTAAGTGTCTCATACTAAATTCTAAATGTTTTAAGTTTAGAACCTTTTACCTTGGTGTCACCTTCATAAATTTGTATAATCTTATCCCACATTGGCTTTGCGGTGTTCATCTACATGACTTCCACAAATTTGAACTCATCCAAACTTCCCAAGATGGCATTTACAACCTTTGCGTTAGTTTCATAATGTTTCTTCCCTACAGTATCTGTGGGAATAGAGGTTGGATATTGATATCCACCTTCAACAATTGCCCATACATTTATTCCAAGTTCCTGCAAATATGCCCTCATTATGACTTTCTAAAATACAAATTTAGTTATATTAAATAAGGGTGGCTTGATATAAAATACTCCTTCTTGACTACTTATCTTGACGAATTTCCCTTTAGCGATCAAGCTTCTACTAAGGGACCTGCTCTGATACCAATTTTTGGGAAAACTACTAGGGGGTGGTGAATCGATATTTTAAAACTCACTTAAACCTTTCAATTTCGTATTCATATATATGTACGCTACTATATTTAATTAAACCATCATATGTTTGTGACTATGATGAATACAAACATCGTATACTGAGTTAACTAACTTTTCATTTATTTCATTATTTGTTTAAATTGAACCAGTGCATCATTACTTCATTAGACATTAATTAAACATTTACCATGAGCAGTAAGAGTAGAATAAACCATCATACATAAGAAACACAACAACACATGAGGACACCATGATTTTAGGTGGAAACCCAATGTGGGAGAAAACCACTGCTATTTTCATCTCTTTCTTCATATTTTATTATAAAGGAAAACGTATTACAATCTTGTACTAGTGTAGACTCATACCAGTACGCAGGCACCCACCTGCAAAAAGGATACAAACTTCTTTTGTTCTCTAGCACCCATTGGAAGGGAGCTCCAACCCCATGAACTCATTTACTGACACCCACAAAAGGGAGCTCCAACCCCCTGAACAAGTTTACCATCTACCACTGGAAGGAATCTTTAACTCCCTCATTAAAGGCTTCAACCCTAAACACCTATGTGGAAACAACATCAAACCTATAAGCCACTTTTCATCATATTTTCAGACTGAACCCACTTCCATCATTTAAGCCCAATATCAAATAACAATTTTGAAACCAATCACTGTATCAAATCACTCAATCACTAAACCAACTGAATCATTAAGACAATTAGTGAATCTTAATCAACCAATGCAACTAGATCAAACCAATTCATTACAGATCATATCAATGCACATCCATTCACGAGTATACCAAACCATACCCTATTCGTCACATAAATTAGATCATGTCACTGCAAACCTTCATCAATCATATGTGAGAAGGTATATGCTATTGTTCTGAAGCATAATCATGTATGTATGTGCTTCTCCTTAAGAGGACTTGTGTATAGATCTCAAAATATTGAACAACTGAGTCTGAATCATTATCACACTGAATCAATCACCAAATCAAATACTGAAACCATCACAGAGCACTGAACTGAATACAAATCACCACATAGTAGCATCATGACTAGACAAAATTCCATACCATAATCAGTTCAACCTAACCAATACTGTCAAACACAGATTATCATAAGAGAGACTTCATCGACAGATAATAGTAAACATAACAGAACAAATCAACCATCATCATCATCTTATACTACAAACTCTAGCATGTATACGCGATTATTTAAAAAAAATACGCATATGTACGTGCTTCTCTTGTTTAATGCATTCATACATATTTTGAACTTTTGCAGAATGTATATGTGACTATCGAGAAGTATATCTGTGTATGTACGTGACTTCTGAGAGAAAAACCTATGTATAGATATGTAATCACTAAATCATTACTTAGATGCAATCACAACACACACTCTGCAAACCTTTCTGTCATACATTCATGTCACAGTATCATTACCACCACAGATCTATCATTGTTGGTCATAATAAAAAAATATCAAGCAGGTATATTCATTAGTCTCTACTATTATTTCATATCTATTAGATATGAACCTCTTCCATGCTCTTTGGTGCACACCTATTTCAAATCAAATAATTCATCAATAACCCATAACATGCACACCCTAACACTTTTATCTCAATCTCCTTATATAGCTTAGGCCTTAGCCAATACCTTAGGCCAATCCCTTAGTAATGTTGATGGTATTATTTTATGGGATTAAACATTCATTGTCATGCTCAATATTATGGTCCAATACCATGGTAAAGACCCCTAGTATTCCAATTACCATGGTGTGGAATATGTACGTGGCTTTTCTTCACCATACCTACATATGTATGTAGTATTTATTCACAGGACAAGTGTATACTTTCTCACATTTTATATTTACCATTCCACTATCTCTGAAATTGTATTCCTTTGTTCATATTACCTGTGGCATTTGTATAAAATCATGTTGACATCTCTATCAAGTAGGTTTCCATCAAGGACAACACATTAATCATAACACCAACAATATTCCCCTTTGGACTTGATGCCAACCACTTTGATGTTTGGTCACCACCATTTGTAAATACCCGCAAAGACATTTTTACACACACCAAGCTTCTCTCTAGGAATTCTTCTCCAAACACCAAGCTACTCTCCCCCCTTGACATCAAGGGAAAAGGGATAACTAATGTGGAATGAAGGCTTTGTTCTCCTTGTGTAGATATGAGAACTTGTAGATCTAATTTGCTAAATATGAGCATTATATATTAACCATGCTCCCCCTGAGCATACGGTGAATCTTTTGGAAGATATATAAAGTAGATGACTCTATGACTCAACCAAATATGGTCTTTCCTATCACCAAGGAATCATTCTTACATCAAATACCCAACACAGTGTGGTTATATATTTGACTCAACATTATATCAAATGCCCAAAATAATGGGATTACATACATAGTTAACTTGACCCCAATGACTGAATATTACAATTATTAAACCATGGGTCTTTACATTACCTTTACATCAAGAGGTAGATATGAAATTTATATCCAAAGACAAGCACCTCAAAAATGAGGTAGAAAGACCATTAGTCATCATAAACTTCTAATAGCAACAACATGCATGTCCTCATCATAAATATGTAAGATAAGATGATGTAGCTTCATTATCGTCAATTTGTGACCAAGTATGCAGCATTACCAATCAATTGTAGCAACATCATAATATTGTTCCGTAGAGACTTGTTATCAACTCATCCCCTTGACCTCACATCATCAAGGTTAACATGCTCTTTCCATTTGTAGGAAGAGCCACAATCTAGATACATCAAGGGCATATAGATATTTTGTAGTACAACAACATATTTTTTCATGCATCATAACATATGTGAGAGGCAATAATATCACATGCAATAGAATCATAACAATTTTTTATATGAAGCTCAAGCAATGTATAGGCATCATTCATAATTTCACCATATGCAACCTATGCATCATTGAAGACATAATGATAGCAGCATATAAGTAGTGAGTGAATCATAAAATCAACATCATCAACCAATGTCACTAAGGAACATAGCATGCATGACCTCTTCATGTAGAATTAACTTTACTAAGGGCAATGTTAACCAACATCCAAGACTTTATCATCACTAGTTACATAATAACAGTAGCATATATGTCTTCAATAACATCACCAATGATATATACTATTCATTCACACCATTATGAAACAATAAATGCTCGAGAAATCATAATGCCAAAAATGGACTATTATAATCATAACAAATGATCCCCTTGGACCTATGCCAACTATTCTCTATCAAGTATGATCATATCCATCTTCATCAATCAGTAAAGCCATAAAAAGAACCAAAGCAACAATGTTGTATTGCAGCATCTCATAAACCATCATAAGCCAATACCATTTCTAAGTAGCATCTGAACATCAACAATTGTAACCAATCAATGTCAAAACAAGAAAGTCAAATAATAATTATCTGAGCATATCAGAACATCTCTCTCAGTTTGTCCCATGGTTTCTTCATCTCAAAGAAACATACATGACTGTCTAGATCAAGGCTCGCATATATATGCATTTTCCTTCATAAGGTCCACGTACAAAAAGTAAAACGATGAATTTTCATAACTAAAACTCCCCCTAAGCCTTTATTGTATGTTCTTGTTCACTATTACTACATGAGATGCATTGTTAGTAATATAAGAAACATGAATATTAAAACAACATGGGGATCGTCATTAAGATATACATATGTATATCTCCCCCTGAGATAATACATCATTGATCCTGAGGACCTGATAATCATCACCTACTCTTCATGAGGTCATGTACCTAACATCAATTCTATAGTCACTATGAGAAGTAAGCTTTAAAAAACAATGGACTACAGTAGGGTCAATCTTCTCTACGCTTCTGACTAATGTTCCTTCTTCCTCCATATCGTCTTGCAATTTCTAATTATGGGTTGGAACTTGTCCCATCTCCTGGTTTTGTTCTACATAATTGGCTTGCAATCAGTGGCCTTATGCCAAAATTAGTTACAAGAGAAACAATATCCATAAAACCATCCTTTGTGCCTAGGGACTAATCTTGACCTTAATCTAGGATATTTTCTTTCAAATGTGTGACTTGATTCAGTTTGCCTTTGAAAAACACTATGTTAGCTTTTGTCATCACATTGTGTATGTGAATTCATTTGATTGTACCCAATGTCAGTCTTGATTAGAGGATAACGTTGTTCATTAATAATCTTCTCTAGAGACTCATATTCCTTTTCCCATTTGTTGATCTTCTCATAATCTTCATTTAGGGTCATAAATTCATATTCAAATGTTTCACAATGTTTTTCCTTTTCTTGAAATTTTTTTCTTATGCTTTCTGTTATTCTATTGCTTGTTTCTAATTCCATATTTAACATGTTTATTTCCTGAATCATATGGTTTCCTTTTGTTTCCAATTATTTGTTAGCATTCCTAATCTTATCATTCTTTTTTAGTGCTTTCATTAAATCATATACCTCACAACTATCTGATTCATTAATTAACTAATCTTCAAGAGCCATAAGTACTTGATATTGATTGTTAGAATATGAATCTGAATTTTCCTGGTCATCGGATGTGCTATGACTATCTTCATTAGAGTAAAATATCTTCTTATCAGCAAACTTTGTTTTATCAAAATTCTTTCTATTCTCTTTATGATTTTCTCTATATGGACATTTGGATGTAATATGGCCTACTCTTATTGATTGAATGGAAAATGGCATCTACCCATGGTATTGTAATTGGTGTCCACCCATGGTATTCATCCATCCATTGGTATTTATCCACCCATGTGATTTACCCATGGTATTGTATATGGCATACACCCATGGTATTGTAAGTGGTATCCACCCTCGGTATTCATCCTCCCATGGTATTTATCCACTCATGGAATTTACCCATGGTATTGTAAATGACATCCACCCATTTTATTCATTCACCCATGGTATTTACCCACCCATGAAATTTACCAATGGTATTGTAACCAAAAAAGGCTATAAGTAACAAGTCACATTTTGTAAAAGGACATATTTTCCACCACAATTTAGCTTTTACAATTATTCTATATTTTAATAAAAAAAATCTTGGTGATTCTATTTACTGTGTGTTCTCATATGTTTTTAACATTTCAATTTTTCACATCTTGGGGGCATGGCCCCAAGATCTAAATTAGTGGTATCAAATTCAGGTTAGGAATCCATGGTAATGAGGGTTTGAAGCATATTTCAATTTCAAAATTTTGCAGCAATCTTTAGCAAACTTCATGTGAGTGCTACGACTTCCACGAAGCATTATAAAAGGTGAAAATAGCTCATTTAAAATTATTTTTCGTTAGCTCAAATGGAATTTTTACAGAAGTTGATTTCATTTCCCGGTTTGAGAGATATGAGTAATTGAAGTTAGAAGTGTCTTGAACATTGCACAACTATGCGTACCATGAGTTTATGTAATCATTTTATCACTCCACGGGTCATGAAATTTCAAGTGTCTAATATCAAAGGAAATGTCTCTTGAATATGTCAAATGGGTCTTTGATGGAATTTGATTTCATCACCTGTATCAAAAGTTATCAACAAAGTTGTAGCAAGAGCTCTATAATGTGAAAGTAGCCTTTAGAACATCTCATTGGATAGGAGAATCTACATCACCTATGGCCACATTTGTTACAAGTATGAAACACATTTATAGTTCAGGTGCATCTCTGATAAGGCCTGGTTTTGTACCCTACCTAGAAGCCATGAATTTTTATATCTAGAGCAACATTCGTAGCAGGATCCCTTTGGATATGTGCCCTCCCACCCCACTTTAGTAATCACTTTCTTCACATTCATCAGTTTCAGCATAGAAGCATCCGACTTGGGTTATTTGGAGATGTTCCCTCCCACCCCAGGTCGACTTGGGTTATTTGGAGATGTTCCCTCCCACCCTAGGCTATGTAGGCACCTGCCACTTCAACAATAGTCAGTATTAAGGTTATGGTTCAATTGCACAAAACCCTTGTCATAAAAGTCCATTTTCTGGGCCGCACAGAGTTAGTATCACATTTGGTCACAAGAATTACAATGTATCTCTATCCTCAAATCTTAATTTTTCATGGTTATGGGTCATCCACAAACACATTTATCATTAAAGTCCATTTGCTAGGCCACACACTATTAGTATCACAATTGGTCACAAGCATTATAGGGTATCTCTATCCTCGGATCTACTCTCATGATGGTTATAGGTTAACCACAAAAAACCCTTCTCTTCAGTGGCTCTTCATATTCAACAAAGGCTTCTCAGGAGGGAACTTCATGCAATAGGGACTATTGCTTCTTAAGGAGGGAGGAATGATTTGAATGGAAAATGTTATCCACCCATGGTGTTCATCTATCCATGGTATTCATCCACCCATGGTATTGTAAGTGGCATCCACCCGTGGTATTAATCCACCCATGGTATTTATCCACCCATGGAATTTACCCATGTTATTGTAAGTGGCATACACCCATGGTATTCATTCACCCATGGTCTTTTCCCATGGATAAGTGGCATCCACCCTTGGTATTCATCCTCCCATAGTATTTATCCACTCATGGAATTTACCCATGGCATTGTAACTCACATCCACCCATGGTATTCATTCACCCATGGTATTTACCCACCCATTGTATTTACCCACCCATGGAATTTACCTATGGTATTGTAACCAAAAAAGGATATAAGTAACAAGTCACATTTTTGTAAAAGGATATATTGTCCACCACAGTGTAGCTTTTACTATTATTCTATATTTTAATAAAAAGTTTCTTGGTGGTTTTGTTTACTATGTGTTCTCATATTTTTCTAGCATTTCAATTTTTTAGATCTTGTGGGCATGCCCCAAAGATCCAGATCACTTCCACAAGGAAAACATTTAAAGGGAAGCCTACCTCTGAATTTTCCAATTCCTACTTGCAGTTTCCTCACAAAGTTTGCTTCTTCCTCATCTTATATGTAGCTTATATCTTTGGGTGATTCCATCTCTTTCCCTTTCTGTGTGCCTTTGAAAGTTTCTTCTCTCATATATAATGGACCTCCTTTTCTCATCTCAAAGGTTGTTAGGATCCCATGGAGTTGTTCAATGGTGAGGCTTTTCAAATCCTACATTTTTTCAATAGTAGAGAATTTGGAATTGAACTTCAAAGTTAGTGATCTCAAAATATTTTAAACAATAGTATCCTCCTTTATTTCGTCACCAAGATTTCTCATTGAGTTAACAATCTCACCTACTCTAAGGAACAATTATGCAATGCTTTCATCATCATGCATTTTAATTATCTCATACTGAATTCTAAATGTTTGAAGTGTAGAACATTTTACCTCAGTGTCACCTTCATAAATTTAGAAAATCTTATCCCACATTTCCTTTTCGGTGTTCAACTACATTATTTTCACAAATTCAAACTCAGCGAGACTTCCCAATATGGCATTTATAGTCTTTGCATTGGTTTCATATTGTTTCTTCCTTGTAGTATTTGTGGGAATAGAGTATAAATATTGATATCCACCTTCAACAATTTCCCATACATATGTTCCAAGTGCCTGAAAATATGCCCTCATTCTGACTTTCCAAAAGACAAATTTAGTTCCACTAAATAAAGGTGGCCTGATAGAAAATACTCCTTCTTGACTACTCATCTTGACAGATTTCCCTTAAGCGATCAATCTTCTACTAAGGGACCTACTCTTATACCAATTTTTAGAAAAATACTTTGTGGGGGGGAGGGGGGCGGGAGTGGTGGTGAACAGTAGTTTAAAACTCACTCAAACCTTTCAATTTCTTATTCAGATTTCTATGCAGTATTGTCTTTAAGTAAACTAGCCTATGCACGTGACTATGATGAAAACAAACAACGTATACCTGGTTAACTAAATTTTCATTTATTTCATCATCTGTTTAACTTGAACCAGTGCATCATTACTTCATTAGACATTAATTAAACATCAACCATGAGCAATAAGAGAAGAATAAACTATCACACATAAGCAACACAACAACACATGAGGACAACGAGATTTTAGGTGGAAACCTAATGTGAGAGAAAACCACCACTGTCGTCATCTCTGTCTTCATATCTTATTATAAAGGAAAACAAATTACAATATTTTACTAGCACAAACTCATACCAATTTGCAGGCACCCATCTGCAAAAGGCTACAACTTTCTCTCGTTCTCTAGCACTCACTTGAAGGGAGCTCCAATGCCCTGATCTCATTAACCAACACCCAGCAGAAGGGAGCACCAACCCATTGAACAAATTTACCAGCTACCACTAGAAGGAAGATTTGACTCCCTCGCTTAAGGCTCCAACCCTCAGCACCTCTACGGACCATGTTTCACAGTATTTCATATTGGATCCACCTTAATCACAACATAAAACTTGTAGGCCACCTTTCATTATATTTTCAGGTTGGGCCCACTTCTAGCATTTAAGCCCAATATCAAAAAAAAAAAATCTGAAACCAATTACTATATCAAATCACTCAATCATTGAAAAAATTGAATCACCAAGACAATTATTGAATCTTAATCAACCAATGCAACTAGATAAAACCAATTCATAACATATCATATTAGTGCACATCCATTCACAAGTATACCAAACCATACTATGTTCATCACAGAAATCAGATCCTATCACTCCAAACCTTGATCAATCATATGTTAGAAGGTATATGGTATTCTTCTAAAGAAAAACCGCATATGTGAATGCTTCTCACTAAGAGGACCTGCATATAGATCTCAAAATACTGAACAAGTGAGTCTAAATCATTGTAACACTAAATCAATCATTGAATCACATATTGAAACCATCATAGATCATTGAACTGAATATAGATCACAACATGATAGCATCATCACTAGGCAACACTCCATACCATAATTAGTTCAACCCAGGCATTACTTTCAAACACAAAATATTGTAAGAGAGACTTCATCGACAAACAGTAGAAAATATAACAGAACAGATCAATCATCATCATCAACTCATATTGTAAACCCTAGCATGTATACATGACTATTGCAAAGAACATCCACGCATGTACGTGCTTCTCATGTTTGATACATGCATACAGATTCTGAACTTTCACAGAGTGTATACGCGACTACCAAGAAGCAAATATGCGTATGTACACAACTTCTCAGTGACAAACCCGCATATAGATATGTAATCACTAAATAATTCCTTCGGGGTAATCACAATACTCCTTAGTGCACACATATTTTAGATCAAATCATTCATTCATAAACAATAACTTGCAACCCCTAACACTTTGATATCCATCTCCTTATATAGCTTAGGCCTTAGCCAATACCTTAGGTCAATCCCTTAGTAATGTCGATGGTATTTTTTTATGGGATCAAATATCCATTGTCACCCTCAATACTATGGGTCAATACCATGGTATTTTCCCATGGATTTTCCCATAGAGATTACGATATCATGGCATTTTGTTACAATACCATGGGACAATACGATGTCTTATCAATACCACATGCCCCAAAACCATAACTTATTTCACAATCAAAATATTTTATTTTAATTTAATTTTATGAATTTTTTAAATTAAATCTAAAAGAAGAAAGGTTATAATTACTTTTGAGATATATATCTAGATCCTCCATTCTTACATCCTCACCACTACAAAAATTATTCCCATAGAGATTAAATTAAGGTTTTAATAAAATTAAGAATTAGAATACTTTTATATATACTATGTGAAATCTATATGATATAAATAATATTATGAAGAACCGAGATAGATGCATATTAACCAAGGATCCAAGCAAAGAGAGAAGACAAAGTGACTAACAATGATAAAGAAAATATAGTGCATGATTCCTTTAAGTTTTTTATTATTGTATTTTCTTTGACATGATTGATCCAAAATATAGGTTTAATATTTTACAACCAATTATGTTTTTTTAATTTAAATACTTTTTTAAATATAGTACAATTGGATTGGATTTAAGAGAGAGAGAGAGAGAGAGAGGAGGGCAGAGAGAGAAGGAGAGAGGGAGGGAGAGAGATATGGATTTGGAGGGGGAAATAGAGGAAGGGAAGAACAAAGACATTGAGAGATAGAGGTGGAGAGAGAGAGGAAGTGGCAAGGGAGAGATGAAGACAGAATGAATGAGAGAGGAGATAAGGAAAGAGAGAGAAAAGTATAGGATATATATAGGGAAAGAAGGGGAAGAGAGAGAGAGAGAGACATAGATATGTAAGGGGGAGAGAGGGAGAGAGAGAAGGATAGATGGAGAGAGATAGTGACAGAGTTGGAGGGTGGACAAAGAGAGTGTGATGGGGGGAGAAACATGGGGAGGTGGGAGATAAAGGGAGAGAGAGGAAGGAAGAGAGAGAAGGAGATAGAGAGAGAGGGAGAAAGATATGGAGTTGGAGGGGGTGAGAGAGGGAGGGAAGAAGAAAGACATAGAGAGAGAAAGGTGGAGAGCACGATGGGGTGGCAAGGGAGAGATGGAGATAAAATTAGGGAGAGAGGAGAGAAAGAGGGAAAAAGAGAGAGAAGGAAAGAGAGAGGAATAGAAGGGGAAGATAGAGAGAAGGGGAAGAGAGAGGGAGAGGAAGAGGGAGAGAGATAGAGAGAGAGAGAGAGAGAGAGAGAGATATGGAGAGAGAGTGCGTATGTTTTGGCAGTGAGAAGGATAGACAAAGGAGGATAGACAAGGGGAGATAGAGATATAGATAGAGGGGGAGAGAGGAAAAAGAGAGAGGGAAGAAGAGAGAGGGAAGAAGAGAGAGGGAGAGAGGGAGGGAGGGAAAGAGATAGATATGGATATATATATATATATATATATATATATATAGAGAGAGAGAGAGAGAGAGAGAGAGAGAGAGAGAGAGATTATGTTTGGGGGCTAAGATAGAGAGACAAATAAGGGGAGACAATGGGAGATAGAGATACAGATGGAGGGGGTGGAGAGGGAAGAAGAGAGAGAAAAAGAGAGGGAGGGAGGAAGAGAGATAGATATGGATAGAGAGAGATAGAGAGAGAAGGGGAAGAGAGAGAGGGGGGGATAGGAAGAGGGAGAGATAGATAAATAGATAAATATGGAGAGAGAGAGAGAGAGAGAGAGAGAGAGAGAGAGATTATATGTTTGTGAGCTAATATAGATAGATAAAGAAGGAGAGATAGAGGAATATAGAGATATAGATGTAGGAGGCGCGAGAGAAGAAGGCAGAGAAAAAGAGAGGGAGGAAGGAAGAGATAGAGTGTGACATGTGTTTAGGGGGATGAGATAGAGAGACAAATAAGGAGAGATGGAGGGAGGTATACATATAGATTTCAAGGGGAGATAGGGAGGGAGAGGCAAAGAGAGAGAGATGGGTTTGAGAGGGAGGGGGAGAAGGAGGGGAGAGAGAGACGAAGAGAGGGAGGGAGATAGACACAAAGATGGAAGGTGGAGAGAGAGGGAAGAAGAAAGAGACACATAGAGACAAATATAGACATAGAAGTTAGATCTAGAAATTCATGAATATTTTGGTTTTTCACTAAAATAGATGTATTGTTTACTGTATTTGTTGATTTTTAATCCTATTTGATTGCTTGCACTAGTTTCATTGATTGCAGTATAGAGGTCAATTTTAATCTTGTTTTATAGCTTGCACTAGATTCATTATTTTTAGTGTAGATGTTGATTTCTACTCCTATTTGATTTCTTTGACTGGATGCATTGGTTCCAGTGTAGATATTGATTTCTAATCCTATTTGATTTCTTGCACTAGATTTATTGAATTCAATGTAGATGTTGATTCCTAATCTTATTTTATTGTTCGCACTAGATGCATTAATTTTAGTGTAGATGTTGATTTCTGTTTTGATGCAACTAGATGTATGATGTACATTATGTTCAAAGTAATTAGATTAATAGTGTGCATTTATGTTAGTGTAAGCACATAAAAATTATTGATGATGTTTATTGAATTTTGTGTTACAGTAATTCAACCATAAATAAAATACTTGGATTTTCATCCTAAATAAATGTTCACTTACATGAAATTCTTACTTCCTGGAATTGTAAACTATTTGTAATTGGCTTATTTCTTATTATTCCCATTTTCCATCATTCAATATTATTAATCACTTTTCATTCAAACGAGGTAATAGAAAATAAATACCATTGAAAATTATTTGGGGTTTAACACTCGATAAGTCACAATGATTGACTTTGGAGAAAGCTACTATTAATATTGAAGAGCAAGAGAGACAAGGTATGATGTTTACTACAGTAGCTCGAGTTAAATATTTAAATGGTTTCTGATTTCAACTGTCCTTTTCAAATGATTGATATGAAACGATGGAAAAACTATTAGGTGTGACAATAAGAGCAATAGAAGAAAATAGTTTCAGATTATTCACAATGCATATTGTTTGTAATTCACTACTTTCTTATTATTCACATTTTATATCATTCAACATTGTTACATTGTCACTTTGCATTAAAAAAAATTATTTCATTATTTTTCATCATTCAAGTTACTAACAAGCTCTCTCATCTCAACAAACTGAGGTAACTAAGAAAATTTAAAATTAAATTGACAAAATTTATCTTAGACATAATTAGCATATTTAAAATGATCAAAATAATTAAGTGTTCAACAAATTTTGCATGACCGCTCATGATTGAAACCAGCCTAGATCCATCTTAAGCCTTGATCTTTCAAGCATTGAGAGGGATTAAATCTCTCGAGGTGCAAACCTTTCCTCAAGTTTTGCACTCAAAAAAGAGGTTTGCACCTCAAGAGATTTGATCCCTCTCAGTGCTTGATTATTCTAGTGTTAGTGTTAACTTCGACATAGTTGCAATAATATAACTTCAATATAGTAGGAAGCACTAGTAGGATTGTTTTGAAAAGTTGTAGGCCTATTTTGAGGTTAAATTTTGAAGAAAATCATCACTAAAGGTTTAGTGAAGAAAAATGTCACATGACATTCCTCAAGGAGGCCAAGGAGACATGGGATCGACATCAAGGGCTTCGGAGGATCGAAAATGTTATTTCCCTTGTAAACTATACAAGGGCTTAAATATAAGGAGACTTATAATAAAAACAACTAAAATGAATTGTAGTGACTATGGACAAGCTAAAGGTGGGCATGAATATCATCCATTACTAAGTTATTCATTACATGTCTTTGTATTGTAGGTTGATTTTATAAATGTTTATATGCATATTTTACTTTTGATTGTATGACTTTGTATCATTAATTATATTGTCCTTCTATTGTAAATGTTTATATATTTTTGGGAAACATTTGACCTATGTTGTCATCTTGATGTGGAGAAATATTATTTGATTATTATGGTTAGGGTCAATTAAGGTGTTGGTCGATTTAGGAGTTAATTAGTTTATGGGCTAAGGGATAAGGGGTTATTTTTTAAGGGTTTGGAGGTTATGGATTAAGGGCTTAGTGGAATGGGATTAAGGTGTTAGGAGGGTAATGTATGTTTAGGGAGTTTATTAAAATATTTTAATTTATATACTAGAATTTATTAAAATGTTATGTTCCTAACCACAATGTATTTTTCTCATAAAAGAGACCCTCTCATTTTTTAAGGAAATAAGTATGGGACACAAGCCTTGCACTTGGTGTTTCAAAATGTTATAGGTGAAAATGAACTTTTTATTCCCAAGTGATATATAAGAATGAAGAATTATCTATATAAAGTATCTTTTTGTGATAAGTAAAGGGTCTCATTTCTTGTAAATTGTAAGAAAACTTGAAGTAATATCAAAGATATAATAGTTCTATGAAAAGAGTAGATTAATAAAATATTTGATAAATAATTAATGGTTATTTTTTCAAAATTTATCTTATTTACTATCACTCATGCAAGGTAGAACATTCCATTTTTAATTTCCTTTGAGGTAGGTGCAATTTTTTTATTCTATAACATTCACTTACCACTAAGTATAAAGGAGTGAGTTTTTGACATTTTGGTAAAATATTCAACTAAGTAGTCAAAAAGAAAGAACACCTCATTTTGTGTAGAAGGAGATATTGATGTCATGCCTTCGTAAAAAATGGTTTCCTATGAAATGTCTTTAGTGGGTTCCCTACCACTTGCCTAAAGAAAAAAGGGGATCCTATCTAGTTATCTTACATAGGTTAATAATTTCGAAGTTTATAAGTGAAAACATATGATGAAAATACAAAATAAAAATGCAAATAATAAGTTAGATTAACAAACACAATATTTCCTTGATTTTGATCAACTAACCTAGACAATATGAGATCTACTTATTTAGGAACAATGATGGAAAAAATATGAAATTGGGAATAAAAGGGCCTGTGGAAACCCTAGAAGCTTAAAATATATCACACATGTGAGTTATGAAGAAAAAATTCAGAGATACAAGACTTCCCAAGAGTAATATTCTTCTTTTCTAGACTCCTCTTCCTCTTCTAAGTCCTCACACACTTCTCTTACTCACAGAGCAGTCTAGAGATTTGTATTTTTTTCTTTTCTCTTATAGGAGGTCGAATTCTTCCTCTTTATATAGTATTCCAAGGGCTTGAATAGGCCTCTCCATGTTGACTTCATATTTTTTGTCCAAGATGTCACTTTTATACACCAATAATAGTCTAAATAAGAGGGCTGAATTGAAGTCTTGAATTTACTGTGAAGGAGGGTTGAAGTTACAAATGTAATAACCAAATAACTACCTAGAAAATGTACTTAGACAAATTTAGAAGTGATCACAAATAGAGAGCGAAGCTCTTTGAAATTATTGGCCATAAGAGTATCAACACAAATAGATATATAAGAAATACAAGTCACTATATCAATGAACCCTTGAGGAGAACCAAACTGCAGTCAATATAACCTTCTTAAGCTTCTTCGCAGTTATAGATATACCTTGTAATAGATTACCTAAATATATGTAATTGTAGACCAAATTTGATGACATTGATCGTAGTCGAAATGACATCAATGATCACTTGTTAATAGGAATCAAATGAGCTCTAATTATCCCTAGCAGGGCCGACCTTATGACCTCTCATGGAGCTGACTTATGGTGGTGAATGAGCCGACTTGAAGGTGAATTTTACTTCATGTATTTGATGAAAAATACCGACCTTTGCTACTTAATTTTTCAACATGGCCAATTGGGTCTTTACTAATGTAATAATGAACATGACTTATGACAAAATGCTAGTAGAACTCAATGGGTGCTATTACATAATGACCAATGACCTTGAGCATGAGACCCAAACTTAAATAAATAAATTTTCTCTCACAAAAATATTTTATTTTCTTCTTTCGATAAGTACATAATAATTACATCATTTCATGAGACAAATTGATCTAGGTTGATATTGGTAGCCACCCGCCTATTCCACCTAGACCTCCATTTGATTTCATTTGTATTTCAACATTTACTATTTTTAGCAATTTTGATCCCCTAAACGGCATTTTTTTAGGTCTAATTCAAGCCCACAGCCATAGGTAGGGGCATACCACAAATATTGTATTACTCAGAGAGACCTCTCCAACAAGGTATCATATGCACCAAATGGATATAATATGACCAAGTTATGAACCCGGAAGTTGGATACTGAACTAGCCCCAATGGGGCCCACAAACTCTTAGCATTCCATCTCTTGGGGTTAGGGTTTTGGTTGTTTATGGTTTTCCCTTATTGTTCAACAATAAATAGGCTCTTGAACTTCATTGTAACATAGTTTAGAAGCATGTAGCCACAACATCTTTTCTCAAAGATAAGCTACCATCGCCCGAGCTAGTTTATTTCCATTTTGTTTGTAAGCATATTTCAGTGTTTTGATATTAATGAAATGAAGCGTTATTTCTACTGCATCTTTGTATTTATGGTTATATCTATAATTTGTTTCATTCCTATTTAAGTTTGAATCAACGGTATCATAGCGGTCTGCTCTTTCTCTATTTTTCTTTACTTGTCCTCAACGAGGTCAGGGTATAAGGAGTTAGGGCTCGAATTGGTTGAACCTTTGCAAGACCAACATTGCAAATCCTGATGACCTCCCATGATGGAATAAAAGAAAGATGAGGGGGTAGGATATCCTTTCAAAATATTTCTCGAGGAAGACCTCGAGCAATAGAGGAACACGATGATGGTTAAAGTTACCCAGATCCTTCGACGACTACCCACAGGCGATGCATCTTCACCCAGCAGCCACTTTGGAGGTGCCACTCCTTTTAAGGTACAAGTCAACTTTGATATTCCCATATTTGAGGGCCAGATAAATTTAGATGCCATAGATAAATGGTTGAATCTGTTGGAAGGATATTTTTCAGTTCATGACTTTTCCAATCAGGAAATTACTTTTTCAGTTCTCAAAGTCGCCCTACACATCAAGGACTAGTGGGAAACTTACTGTGAACAAAAGGACGAGAGGGAATCGTCATTGTTTTCAGCCACACCAACTTGGGATTCTTTTAGAGATGCCATCAGGGAACAATATTACCCTATCGGGAGCTATGAAGATAAATACATAAAGTGGACCATGCTATGGAAGGGAAGGGACCAATATGTGTTGGAGTTCAAAAATGTTTTCCATACCCTGCGCACGAAGTTGGGTATCAAGGAGTCTGAGCAGAATTTGGTACTTAAGTACTGCAGCTTTCTACACAAGTACATCAAGGATGAGATGGAGGTCCTAGACATCTCCTCGCTCAACAGACCGTACTAATATGTTGTCTAGATTGAGCAGAAGTTAAACAGAAGAAGAGACACTTTCGATCTATGAATCCAAAGCAAGGAAAAGGCACCCCCAAACCATAGAGCAAAGGCCAAAGCCAAGGAGGGGAAACCCAAGACAACCCACTAAAGCCACAAGAAAAGAACAACACCAGGAATACAAAGAAGGACATGAAAAAATGGTGTGAGTTCCTTAAGAGCTCCACTCACAACACAAGTGAGTGTTGGGCCAAGCACTCACTGGTGGCCAAGCTGAAGGCTTCCAAATCAAACGCATGTTTCGACTTTGAGTCAGAACTTGAAAAGGGAAATGCCAAAGCAAAGAAGATCATTGACGTAGATCCCAGTGCCATTCTAGCCACCACGAGGATCTAGAAGAATGAGCCTGAAGATCCATAGGAGGTGGAATGCCTCTTCAACTCACAGATGTGGGTGAGTGGTTCTCCGTTATACTTCATTATTGATAGCGGGAGCCAAAAGAACCTCATTTTAGTAGATTTCATGAAGCATCTAGGCCTATCGACAACATCACATCCGCAATCATACACCATCGGGTGGCTTCACCAAGGATGAGATCTCCACATCAACCAACAATGTCACCTTCCCTACAACATCGATTCCTTCATGGATGGGGTACTGTGTGATGTTGCTCCTCCTGAATTTTGCGATGTATTATCAACAAAACCATACTTGTGGAAGTGACATGTTGTATATGAGTCTAGAATTCACTCTATGATTATTACTTTGGGAAATAAGTTGTGCAGGATATTGAAGGTAGCCTCACCTACTGCCATCTCTTTGATCACTACAAAGCAATGCATTAACATAATTTCCCATACTAGGAAATTTGTTTTCCTTATGATTCTCCCTTTGGGCAAGAATAAGGTTATGGCCATGCCTTCCAGACAAGGCTCCTTTGCATAGCAGTAGCAGATGGACAAGGTCATGGATGAGTACAGGGGCATTTTCACCTCACCTACAGGGGTACCTCTACACTGCCAGGTCAAGCACTCCATCGATCTAACCTTGGGTGCATAGCTACCTAATGGACCAATCTGTCAATGCTCTATTCTAGAGAATGATGAGATCAAAAGACAGATTTAGGAGTTGTTTTAGAAGGGGCACATAAGGCCAAGCTCATCACCCTGTGGGAGCCCGGTTGTATTGGTACAGAAGAAGGATGAGACCTGGAGACTTTGATTGACTATCGAGCGCTAAAAAATATCACTATATGGAATAGGTACCCAATTCCATGGATTGATAACATTCTGGACCAACTCAAGGGGGCCAAATATTTCAACAAGATTTACTTGAAGTCTGGTTATCATGAGGTGCCTATCAAACCCTTCGATGTGTGGAAAATTACCTTCAAATCCGAGGAGGGAATTTTTGAATGGTTGGTCATGCCTTTTGGGTTGAAAAATGCCCCTGCAACCTTCTTGAGATTTATGGACAACATCTTGTGACCATTCACCAATGCATTCGTGGTGGTGTATTTAGACAACATATTGATCTTTAGCTAGTGTTGGGAAGACCACCTCCACCATATTATATAGGTCCTTCAAACCCTGTGACAACACAAGATGTGTGCCAATTTGGAGAAATGCACTTTTGGCATGACCCAGGCTCAATATTTGTGGTACATCATTAATGAGCAGGGTGTGCATGTGGACCCAACCAAGATACAAGTCCTTCAAGATTGGCTAGCCCCAACCACTCTAACAGAGCTCTGTAGCTTTCTAGGTCTTGCCAATTTCTACCGCAAGTTTTTATTAGGGTTCTCTCATACCACTTGGCCATTAAGCCAAGTCACCAAGGGAGAACCGAAAGAAAACAATTGCCCTGAAACCCAACTGAAGGCGTTTTTCGAGTTGAAGCATCACCTCTGCTCTACACTAGTGCTCACATTACTAGACCTGCAGCAACCATTTGAGATTGAGATATATGCCTCTGACTATGCTATTGGTGTAATTCTTACTCAACAAGGGCATCCAGTGGCTTACCACAGTGAGACACTTTCAGACATAGTTTGAAAGTATACCACTTATGACAAAGAAATGTATTCCATTGTGTAGGCCTACCATCAATGGAAGCATTACATTATGGGGAAGGAAATGGTCATCCAGACTAACCAACGACCTCTGCAATTCATACAGACACAAGGGAAGTTGAAGAATGATCGCCATCATAAATATCCCACATACATCCAACATACAAGAAGGGAAACACCAATAATGTTGTAGACTACCTCATCTGACCACCAGTCATGGCGTTGATCATTGTGCTTGACTCTTATGGGAATGAGTCTTCGGGGTGGCTGCATATTTACAAGAGCAATCCAGAATTCAACAACACATACCTGACACTCTTGGAGGGGAAGAAAGTTCCAAATTTTCACCTCCAAGATGCATTATTATGCCACCTGGGACATATATGTGTTCCTTCAAGTGGGCATGCTAAGGTTATTTGGGAGGTGCACTATAGTCAGGTCCCTGGACATTTCAGAGTAGAGAAAATAGTGGTGTTACTGCAGAAGTATTTTTATTTGTCGAAACTTCGTCAGGATGTTGGGAAGTACATTAGATCATGCACCACCTATGCCATTTACAAACCAACCATCAAGAAGCAAGGCCTGTATAATCCTCTATCTACTCCTAGTTGACCTTGGGAATCCATTTCCATGACATGTCAAGCCTTCCTTCTACTAAGCATGACAATGACTACGTGTTCATGGTCGTTGATAGATTCTCTGAGATGGCCATCATGACGGTATACAGGAAGAGTATCACAACAGAGGCCACAGCTAATCTCTTCTTTGAGTGAGTGTGGGTACACTTTGGGATCCCACTATCCCTTATCTCAAATTGAGATAGCAGATTCCTAAGTGAATTTTGGTCAAGTCTTTGGTCAATTCTTGATACCAAAATGATGAAATTCAGGACATTCCACCCCCAAACTAATGGCCAAACATAGGTCGTCAACAAGATGATTGTACATGTTCTTTGCATGTACAACTCAAATCATCCTTACACATGGGATGAAAACCTCCCCTTTATCCAACACAGCTACAATAGATCTCTCTGTAGCTCAACGGGCCATATCCCCTTTTAGGTAGGGTTGGGAGTTTAGCCATTATGTCCCATTGATGTGGCCATACCATTTGTGACTACTCAGGTAGATTCGGGTCACATCCAATTCGAAGATGACAAGACTAATAGCTTCATTAAGCGCTATTAACACATCCATAAACAACCCCATGATATATTGGACAAAGGAAATGCTAAGTATAATTAGTGCCATGATCAGCATCGAGTGCCACACAAGTTCCAGGTGGGTGACAAATTTTTCCTACATTTGTAGAAGGAGTGCCTCACCGGACACCACCGCATGCTTTTCGTTCTCTGTTATGGGCCATACACCATCACCAAGGCTATAGGGGACAATTCCTTTGAGCTCATCATCCCACCATTCCTTGGCCTGCACCCAATGTTCAATGTAGACCACCTTCAGCCATACTTTCCACCATTGTTGGACACATCCAACATTGCAGAACAACTCACAAAAAAAAAATTAAACACTAAATGCATGGGACAAGCCAAAACTGATTAGCTCGTGGACACATATATCAAGAACACTTGCTAATAGAGGATCCATCTAAATCAAGTTGTCAAAGCAGGCCAACTCCTTCACCAGGGCAAGTGGTTCACCGAGGACTAGGTTCAACAAAATTTTCTTGACCTCGTGGACCATTGTTTCCTAAGGAGGGAGGAATGATCCATGTAGATATTGGTGTCCAACCACCTATTCCACCTAGACCTCTAGTCGGTTTCATTTGTTTCCTTGTTTATTTCAGCATTTACTATTTTTAGCATTTTTTGCGTCTTTAACTTCCAAAGCAGTTTTGACCCCCTAGATGATGTTTTTTTAAGGTCCTTTGTAGGCCCATAGCCATAAGTAGAAAACTATTGAAAATCCTATATTACTTGGAGACACCTTTCCAACAAGGTATCATACCCAACAAACAGAGATAATATGACCAAGTTACGACCCCAGGAAGTTCGTTGCCCAACTAACCCTAATGGGACCCACAAGTGCTTGGAATTCCTTCTCCTAGGGTTATGGTTTTGGTTGTTTATGGTTTTCCCTTGTTTTTAAATAATAAATAGGCCCTTGATCCTTATTATAACACAGTTCAAAGGCATGTAGCCACCACATCTCTTCTCAGAGATAAGCTACCATTGCCTGAGCTAGTTTATTTCCATTCTGTTTGTAAGCATATTTCAATATTTTGATATTAATGAAATGAAGTGTTATTTCTACTGCATCTCTGTATTTATGGTTATATATGTAATCTGTTGTGTTCCTATTTAAGTTCAGATCACAAATAGCAATTATGAAGACTCATACTAGTTACACTTTTCAACATAACATTCATTGACAAGTACCACCAAGCCAAATATACAAATAAGAGAGCATGATCGTGATTTTGACAATCCAGGGATACTTTAGAGAGGGAGAATTCATACATATTTAAGACCCAAACACTAAGTCTTTAAATATTACTTTTAGAAACATGAACCCTATGGTTTTAATCTCAAATCCAATTCTATCCTCACTAGGGTTTTCCCTTTCACCCTAGACTCCCTACAAACCCTTGAGACCAAAAGCTAAGTTTTTTATAAGAGAATAGGGTTAGGTTTATTCTTATGAGTAGGGTTTCTAAATACCAACTAGGGTTCACAAAATAACTTAGATGCTAACAACTTCCAACAATATGAAGACTACAAACCCTAGAACCAAAAAGGGAAATCTCAAAACCATAATCTGATTTAGGATAGACCTTATATAGATAGAAACAATTATATGTACCTCAAGGAATACATACCTTAGTCCTCCAAGATCACGATAATTCTACTGCAATGGTTTCTTCAAGATGTCGTGATGTTCTTGCTTCCTTTTAAGAATGAATACTCCAAAGATGTCGAGATCAATGAATGCCTTCAAAGGCACTGCAACTTTCATTGATGTCATGATCTTCTCAAGAGCAATGTTATACATAAGGTGATTGAATGTAGCTTCATAATCCTTCAAGCTTGGTAACAATTTCTTCCAACCAAGCATACTTTCTTCACAAATTTGAATTTGACTACAAATACAGATGCAACTTTCTTCTAATTTTCACTTACGAATCTTTGAAGATTGTAATAAGGGTAACTTTTCTTCACATGAACTTTATGATAGTCCTTTATTGTAGAATGACCCTTTTCCTACGGTCTTAATTTGCCTTATTTGTTGGACTATAAGTCTTGAAATGTCACTTGTGAAATTTTCATATGGGTAACAATGATTAGTTTATTCAAGTTACTAGATAGACAAATGATTCAAAGATGAGTTAGCACAAATGGTAAATAAAGGAATAAGTGATAAATTAAAATCTGCAAGGAAGGTTAGATATAGTAGTGTGAAACTTGAATTATGAACAAATCTCGTAGTCCCAAATATCAATGATCAATATGCAAGGCAAAATGCAAGATCTTTCTAAGATGAGAACGCAAGATGGCCGAATTAGGAATTACTTCAATGAGATCGCAAATTTGAAAAGTGTTCCAACAACAATAATTTGTAACCAATATATCCCAAATCCCAATTATCAAGAAAGATTACAAGATCCAAATACAATTTCGAGAGACACTTAAAAAAATTAATTAATGAAACTATGATAAAAAGCTTCTCAATTACTTATATGTGGTTATTATGATTACTCTTTCACTTATTAAATTTGGTATTTAGGACAAGAGGAATCTTCAAGATTATAGAAGCACAATTATAAGCAATTACATGAGATTGCTAACAATGAAATTATATGATGAAATGCAACAAAAAGAATTAAACCCGCCAATAGTTGTTCTCATTTGATGGATTGTTATGGGACTTTCAAAAAAATAAGTATTTGTTAGATCTATCTTCATCGAGTGATGGAAGTTCAGATAGGATATAAAAAATTGACCAAACATTTTCTATGTTGTTTAGCAGGAAAAGATCAACTAGAGGTGGAAATATTAGAAGAAAATTCCATACATGAATGGAATTTTTTCTCGCAAAAGAGGGGTCATGTTCTTATGATAAAGAGAGCATAGATGACATCGAGGTGCCGTTCAGGTACCCAAAAATAAAAAAAATGGGTACCCAAGGGTCTTCCTGGAATAAATATTGTTTTTTTATCAATGAAAGGATATACTACATTTCCCCATTCCCAGTACATGGTTTGGGACTATTTTCCATGGATGGCATAAAGGCATGTTACGAAAGATTGGCTGAATTGAAAGAGTATTCTAAAACCTATTACATCTATAAAGATTAGGTATAACTAGTCCAATATACCAAAAGTATGTGAAGATATGTTGTAACAACCCTAGTGAAAATTCCATGTAATAAAAGTAAATAAAGGTAAAATAATAAACACAGATGATGGAACACTTATTCCAAGATGAATATTCGGCAAAATCCTAGTGATGGGAATCACTTGTGATTATTTATGGCTAAGGGAATTGGCAAAGGCAATGGCTAAGGCTTTGGAAAGGAAAAATGGCATTTTGGCACATTTATTTATGAAAATAATGGAAATTAGAATAAAAGGGAGGTGAAAGGTCACAGGTTGCATGTGAAGAGGAAATTGAAGGAAAATGATTGAAAATGAAGAAAATAGAGGCCTCATTCATAAAAAGGCTTGTTATGATCAATTGGTAACCTTTTGTCAGTTCAGTTTTGGAGCTCTCTCATTATTCTCTCTCTCTCTTTCATACTCTTGAAGACTTATCGTTTTCTTGGAACAATCTTGGTGGATGTGGTATACTTGTATTCCTGGAGAAGGAAGGAAAGGGAATAGAAGGAAAGCACAAGAATGCAACAGGATTAGCAGCTACATCAGATTTTCTTGTAGGTACTGAGTTGCATGTATGTTTCCTTCACTAATTTTGGCATGCATGGCACATGTATGTGGGTTCTTAGTTGTGATATGTCATTGGCATGGAGGATTGCCTAGATTGATAGTGGATTGCCTAGCCTTGCCATTTCTTGGATAGCCATGGTGAGTGTGGTTTTACTTTAATTGTTTGTTTTTGGTTCGTTCTCATGTTTTCTTAGCTAGGGTTGAGTTACTAGTTCCTGGAGCCTTGGTTGGACAAACGCTCTAGAGCCCTGTAACAGCTTGGGTTGAGTTACTAGTCCCTTAGCCTTTGTTGGACAAGCGCTCTGGAGCCCTTAGTGGGTTGAGTTGCTAGACCTGGAGCCTTGGTTGGACAAACGCTCTGGAGCCCGGCGGCAACTATGGGTTGAGTTACTAGTCCTGGAGCCTTGGTTGGAACAAACATTTTGGATCCATGGGTGGCTAGGATAAAGGCTGACCAGATGATGGTTTTGTGATGTATAACCATGAGGTGGAATAATTCTTTGATGGGTTGAGGTAGATGGCCTCTGGAATCACTGGATGAGTTTTGATTGATGTGTTCTGTGAGATCCCACATTCATGCTTGGAATATGGCATAGGGGCAAATGGCTAAAGAGACATTTGGCTCAGCCATTCTACGGTCGGGTCGAACGTGGAAGTCCCATCCCGGGTTTAGATTTTGCATCATTAATGAAAGTGTTAGAAAATTATATATTATAGAGCAATGGAACACATAAAATATATTTCAGAAATATATACACAAAAAACACATAAAACAAGAGAGACACAGATATACATGGTTCACCCAATTTGGGATACGTCAATGGAGAAACAGTCAATCCTTCCCTTTATATTATCCATCAAACTGAAGAGATACAACCTACAAAATATCCATTGTAATTCCCTCTTCTCTCTCACACAATATCCTCTCTCTTTCTCACTCGGAATATAAATCTACATAGACACAATACAATTCCCTAATATATAGCGAGCGGTTGCCTTTTAGGGGAAAACCCCTAAATTAAACAAAAATTCTACCATCAGATCTCCGCCTAATGAACAACCCATATTGACTACGAAATTACAACATTTTACAAGGCCCTGATCCCCTGCTAGTGGGGGCTCCTAAAGATCGATGTTGCCCCCCTGTACCCCCCTTGCAACGCAAATATTACAGGCGGTCTTGCTGCCACATTACGAACTGGGGTCCAATGCAATGATACCTCTGAATAAAGATGATAATCAGGCTCCACACCTAACAATATCCCACTTGGAGACTGATTATAACAACTCCATTGCTACTTCATTTGCTGGACAATGACTCCACTTTGGACTGGGTTGTTTCTCATTTTCATCATCATACTTGAAGACCAATTGAAACCGAGCAAAATCTCAGTTTCTCCCTAGTTACAACTTTTGTTAATATATCTACAGGATTCTGGCCAGTTTGTATCTTTTCTAGCTTCAATTGTCCATCTTCCAACACTGATCGTATGAAATGATACTTGAGCTATAGATGTTTTGTCTTGGAATGAAATGCAAAGTTCTTTGCAAGATGTATGGAACTCTGGCTGTCACTGTATAACCTGCCCAACTCCTTCTTCTTACCCAATTCATGCAGAAACCTTTGTAACCAAATCATTTCTTTACTAGCCTTTGTAGCAGCAACATACTCTACTTCTGTTGTTGAGAGTGCAACAACACCTTGTAGTTTGGAAACCCAACTGACAGTTGTTCCACCTACAGTAAACACATACCCTGTTGTGCTCCTATTACCTCTATCACCCGCCATATTTGCTTCAACATATCCCTGTAGAGAAATGTTTAAACCACCAAAGCATAATGCTTGATTTTTGGTACCTCTCAAATACCTGAGAATCCACTTCACTGCCATCCAATGTTCTTTTCTTGGATTGTTCATGTACATGATTACAACTCCCACTACATGTGAAATATTAAGCCTTGTGCAAACCATTGCATACATTAAGCTTCCAACTGTTGATGCATATGGAACTTTAGACATATAAGCCATTTCTTGTTGGGTCTTGGGAGACACCTCCTTACTTAATTCGAAATGGCTAGCCACAGGTATACTAACTGGTTTTGCATTTTGCATATTAAATCTTTTGAACACCTTTTCTATGTACTCACTTAGAGACAATGTTAATTTTTTATTCTTCCTATCTCTATTTATTATCATACCAAGGATTTGTTTTGCAACACCCAAATCCTTCATTGCAAATGAGTTTGGCAATTTTATTTTCACATTTATTTCCTGCATGTTAGAACCTGCAATAAGCATGTCATCTACATACAATAACAATATAATATAGCTGCCATCATTTTTCCTTTTGAGATAAACACAATGATCAGTGTGACATCTAGTATAACCTTGTTCAAACATAAACCTGTCAAATTTTAGATACCACTACCTTGGAGCCTGTTTTAAGCCATAATAGCTCTTCTTCAACCTGCACACTAGTTTCTCCTTCCCTTTTACCTCATATCATTGTGGCTATTGCATATATATCTCTTCCTCCAAATCCCCATGCAGAAAGGTCGTCTTTACATCTAACTACTCAAGATGCAAATCTTCAGCTGCTACTAGACATGAAATGGTTCTGATTGAAGTCATTTTAACAATGGGAGAAAATATCTCATGAAAGTCTATACCCTTTTTCTATGAAAACTCCTTCACCACAAGTCTAGCTTTATACCTTTTTCTACCTCCATCTTCTTCCTTCAACCTGTAAACCCATTTATTCTGCAATGTTGTTTTACCTGTAGGAAACCTGACTAAGTCCCAAGTCTAGTTATTTAGTAAGGAGTCCATCTCTTCTCTCATGGCTTGCTCCCACTTCTTCCTGGTTTCTACCTGCGCTGCTTCTTCATAACATTCTAGTTCACCAGAATCACTCAAAAATACATAATATAATGAAGGAGAGTATCGTTCAGGGGTTCTACTTATCCTGGTAGATCTTCTAACACCACTTTCAGGTGTTTGAGGTGCTTGTTGTTGTTGTTGTTCTGGTTGTTGATCATTATGATTTTCAGGCACCTTCACTTTTTTTGTGATCTCATCAAAGTATTATTTGTTTTATTTTTCCTGTTTCTTTTCCTGCACCTAATCCTTATAGAAAACCTTTTCATTGAATATGAAATCTCTGCTTCTAATCATTTTGTGTTTTTCATAATCATAAAAGCGATAACCAAAATAATTAACACCATATCTAATAAAGGTACATTTATTTGATTTTGCGTCAAGCTTTGTTCTATTTTCTTTATTAATGTGGACAAAGGCTTCAAAACCAAAAGTATTTAAAAATGAGTAGTTTACCCTTTTACCTGTCCATGCCTCCTCTGGAATACCACCATCCAAGGAACTTGAAGGCCCTCTGTTTATTAGATAAACAGTGGTATCTACAGCATCTACACAAAATTGTAAAGGAAATCCTACATGCAATCTCATGCACCTTGCACGCTCCATGATTGTCCTATTCATCCTTTATGACACACCATTTTCTTGTGGTGTTCTTGGAACTATCTTCTCTATGCAAATTCCATTCTCTGAACAGTACCTATAAAACTCTTTTCTACAATATTTACCTCCATTGTCTAATCTGAGACACTTCAACATTTTTCCTGTCTCATTTTCAACCAAAGCTTTCCATTTCTTGAAAGTATCAAATACATCATATTTATTTCGAATATAATAAATCCAGGTTTTTTTGGTTGCATCATCAAAAGTAACATAATAACAAGAGCCACTGAGAGATGATACCTGAGCAGTTCCCCATACATTTGTATGCACAAGCTCTAATTTTTCACTCTTCTTTTCTTTCCCAACTCTGAGGAATATGACTCTCTTCTATTGTCCATAAACATAATTCTCATAGAATTTTAAATAAACATGCTTCAAACCTGGCAACAAATTTCTTGAGTGAAGAATCTGCATCTCCTTCTCATTCATGTGCCCAAGCCTATGATGCCATAATGTTGTATCTTCTCCTGTAGAGGTTAAAGCATTAACAAAATTAGAAATACCATTACATAAACACAATGTACCAACCTTTTCTCCTTTTTCTATTACCAAGGCTCCTTTAGTGACCTTCCAGGTTTTATCTGTAAAAGTAGTCGCACAGCCTTCACCTCCCAACTGCCCTGTTGAAATAAGATATTTCTTCAGATCTGGAACATGCCTTACCTCATTCAATAGCCATTGATTTCCATTCTTTTTTTATAAAATTGTACCCATTCCTATGATTTTACAGGGTTTATCATCACCCAATCGAACCTGTCCAAAATATCCTTGAACATAATCATGAAAATGTTTCCTATCAGGTGTGGCATGGAATGAGGCCCCTGAATATACCACCGAGGCATCAATAATATTTTCTAATGAAACAACCAAAGCATCTTACAACACATCACCTATCACATCCGCTTCATGATTGTTTTCTTGTTGGGCATCTCCTTCTTTTCCCTTCTAAGACTTGCAATCTTTTTTTAGGTGTCCTTTCTTCTTTCATTTCCATCATACTATCCCCGATCTAGACTTGTATCTACCTTTCCTTGACTTACTATGATATCCTGGGCTCTTTCCTCTTTCCATTTTTCTTCCCCTTGTCTCTGCAGTCAAAGCATTACCTGATGTCTCACCAAAGATTTTCCATCGCATTTCCTCACTAAGGATTGCACCGACAACATCATCAAACTTTAAAGTACTAGATCCAGAGATAGAGTTACTAATGTCCTTAACTAAACCATTCAAACTTTCTAGAAATGTGCATAGAAATAACAGAGCCCTAACTTCATCATCAAAAGTTACCCCTACATAACTTAACTAACTCGTAACTATATTAAATTCATTTAAATGATCAGCAACAAATCCACCTTCTGACATATTCATATCAAATAAACACTTCACAAGAAATACCTTATTTGAGGCTGAGGGTTTTTCATATAGTCTAGCCAATGCCTTCATTAAACCTTCTGTTGTCGTTTCCTTTGAAATATTAAACACTACCGATATTTCTAGGCACAACCGTATTGTTCCGAGTGCCTTTCTGTCGAGAATATCCCATTATGTGCCTTTCATACTCGTCTGCTTCTTTGTCTTTCCGCTCAATGGTAGGTACATATTTTTCTGATACAGATAATCTTCCATCTGCATCTTCCATAGCTAGTAGTTTTGTCCGTTAAATTTTTCGACCCTAAACCTACCATCTTCTGCCATTGCTCCCACTCAAACCAGGAACCCTTCTCTCCTACGAGTTTATCAGCCAAATAGACCTTTGACTCTGATACTAGTTGTCAGAAAATTATATATTACAAAGAAATGGAACACATAACATATATTGTAAAACTATAAACGCAGAAAACACATGAAACAAGATAGACACAAATATACATGGTTCACCCAATTTGGGCTACGTCCACAGAGAAACAGCCAGTTCTTCCTTTTATATTATCCAACAAACTGAAGATATACAACCTATAGTAGATCCACTGTAATTCCCTCTTCGCTCTCATACAATCTCCTCTCTCTTTCTCACTCATAATACAGATCTGCATAGACGCAATACAATTCCCTCATATATAGCGAGGGGTTGTCTTCTAGGGAAAAAAACCCTAAATTAAACATAACTTCTACCATCAAATCTCCACCTAATGAATGGCCCCCTGGACTCCCCTTGCAGTGCAAATATTACGAGCGGTATTTCCGCCACATTACAAACTGGGGTCGAATGCAGTGATACCTCTGAAAAAAGAAGATAATCAGGCTCCACACCCAACAGAAAGGTTATTTCTCCTTGTATTTTTATGAACATTTTGATGGATTGTATGTGGTCTATAGGGTTGTACTTTCATGAGTACTTTTGTTGCTGCTATGCTAGTTATGTATGTGTTTTATGGCAACAACCATGTATGGCTCTCATCATGTTTTTATTTGTAATTGAATGTTCAATCTATCTATGATCTTATTGATGGAATGGAAGTTGATGTGTTGAGGAATCATTGGTTCTTAGTGATTCTCAACTAAATATGAGACCCATATGCTCAGAATTGCTAATTACACCTGTAAATTACACATTCGCAATATGTTTGATGAAATGCATGTCATGGCTAGTAGGGTCCAGTCAAGGTCTTGAACAAGTATTTTATTTAGTATTGCCATTTCCATGTTCTTTTATTGATCTGAAGAGATGGTTCAACTCTAGGCAGTGACCTAGGCTCTGGGCCTAAAAAATTGGCTCAGATCCTAGAGTTGTTGGCATAGAACTGATAGTTTTGGTCTCTGGTCGCTGGCAGGTAAGCCTGTGAGAGCGACTTTGGGTTGCTAGTCACACTCATTCCTATGGCATGCGAGCGACTGAGCCTTAAATTTTCCAAAATCTCAGTGGGACCCCAAGGCAAGTTGTCTAAAGTATTGGATTGGTTCCTAAGGGTCCAGTAGCTAATGGTTAATGTTTGTATGGTGTGTTTCTATTGGTTCCACTTCCTTAACGTGACTTAGGAGGTCGAATCATATCATAGTGGCATCTCATTGCATGTTTACCTTGGTTGGCATGTTGCTTAAGTAGATGTAAGAGGAGGGTGTTATAGAGTGGTATCAGAGCATGGTTCACCCCTTAGACTGGATGGGCTATGTGTTGGTCATGCATGCATGTTAGTTACATGTGTATCTCTCACCCTTGCATTCCATGTACTTGTTGCATTTTCATTCTGTTTTTCATGGTTGTAGTGATGTCGTCAAGTGAAACTTGATGTTTTGTTGAGGAATTCATCATCGTGGGTGTATGACATACATGTCGATTTCTATCGCTTACATGTATCATTGTACTATGTTTGGTTACATTCTTGTGTGCTTGGTTCCATGTACCATTCTTGCAAGTTTGATTTCAAGTATTATTCATTCATGCTTGATCATACATGTTTATGCATATGTGTGGGCAATTATGCATCACTTATGCATGTTCATGTTTGCATGTGGTCAAGAGTGACGTAATGATGGTGTTAGTCATACATGAAGTTGTAGTGTGTGTTGTTTTTGAGGTCATGCATTGATGAATGCACCCTAGCTAGAATGACAATTTCATGGTCATATGATTATGTCTTATGTTTCTATATGTTGTCATAATTATGTTATACATGTATAACGTTGATTTGTTGATCTTGAAAACAAGATATCCTCCCTGAGCTATACTAAGGTACGTTGGTTTATTGTGATTTGGTTTAGATGACATGATACACCTTGTAGAAAGAAATATCAAATGGCTAGGAAGATGGTTGACTACAAAGACTCTCCCTATGAATCCGAAGAGAAGTATGGTTTTGGAAACTCTTCTGATATGGCAGTTACACTAAGAAGCTTAAAGGAAAAAATAAGGAGTTCTAAGGAAGATAATGACATAATCATATAGGCACAGGAGAAACAAGCAGAGGTAAATGCAGTAATACTTCAGATTTTGTAATATTTGCAGTGACAGGGACCACTTTAGATTAGCTATGAGTAGGAGGATAGAACCAATGGGGCATATGGTAGTCGGTCGCATGGTGGTCACAGATCAGGAAGAGATGACATAATCATAGATGGAAGATGGTTGGAAACTCTAGATAGGAGAAGGGATAGGCACAGGTATGATTCTAGTTATGATTCAAATAAGCACCATGATCATCATTGATATCATCCTTATAGGAGAAGTGATAGAGGATATTTTCTGGATGATTTTAAGAAATAAAAGCCACCAACATTTGACAGAGAAATGAATAAACCACGGTATACAAAGGCATGGTTTCTTGGCATGTGCAAATTCTTCAAGTTGCATGACTATTCAAAGAACATGAAAGCTAGAGTGGCTACATTTAATCTCAAAGGTAGAAAAGACATTTGGTGGGAAGATGTGAAGAATTCAGATGTATGCATGAGGAAGATTTGACTTTGAGTGAGTTTGAGTGACTATTCAAGAAGAAGTATTTGTTAGAAAGGTACTTTGATGACGGGGTGAAAGAATTTTATGAGCTAAAGATTGGATCTACGACAAATGATGAGTACACTAGTAGGTTCTTGGAATTACTGAGGTATGTGCCTTATCTCACAAAGGAAAAGGACAAGATTCAGAGGTTCATTAGTGGGCTATCGGTTTCATTTAAATATATAATTGAGTTCAATGAGCCTAGGTCATTGGAGGAGGCCATTCAGAAGTTAAGGCATTGCTATGAACAATCGAAATGTAGAACTAAGACTAAGCCAGATTGGAGAGGTAATGCAAAGAATAAAGATAAATGGGATAGAAAGAGAGCAAGGCCTCAAGATACAAGTAATAAGAAGAATGTCGCACCACCTAAGAGATTTAATGCATCAGATAGAGGATAGGGACACTGATCGGAGGAATAGAATAAAGATCTTTTGCAGTGTTGGACTTATGGAGGAGATCATCGCAAGAGAGACTATCCACAGTATCAAAGTGGTAGGCCTAAGATATATAGTGAGAAGGAGGCACAGACTGTTGGATATGTTGGTCAGAGTATTCCATGTATCTATCCAACATTGGATAACAAATAGGCTAAGCATCAGGCATATATCATTGAAATGGACGGTAAGCTTTGTGATCAAGTTATTTCTATTTTGATTGAACCTAGATCTAATTATAGCTATGTTAATCCTGACTTGGTGGATAAGTGTTGTTTGAGTAAGGAATTGCATGCAAAATATTTGTTAGTGCAATTGGCTACAAGTACGAAGAAGCGAGTTCATCATTGGGTAAGAACTTGTGCATTTGACTTGAGTGGTATGCCTACCATAGCACATTTGAATGTATTACCGTTGGGTTCATACAGTATTTTGTTGGGTATGGACTAGTTGTATCATCATATAATGAAGGTGGATTGTTATGACAAATCCATTGAGTGTGTTGATGACAATGGGGATCCAAGAGTCTTACATGGTAAGAAGAAAGCTACATTAGTTAGGATGGTGACAAATATGCAAGAAAAGTGTAGCCATAGGAAAGGGTGTAAGTTATTTGTAGTGCACATTTCTAGTGATAAAGGTAAGGAAGTTAAGGATGCAGATGTGTTGAGAAGGTACCCAATTTTACCATAGTTCAAGGATGTATTTCCTGAGGACATTACAAAGTTTCCATCTCACAGGGAGGTAGACTTTTCTATTGAGTTAGTGACAGGGGAAAATCCAGCATCAAAAGCACCTTACAGGATGAGCACACCTAATTTGGTTGAGTTAAAGTTGCAGTTGAAGGAAATTTTGGACAAGGGATACATTAGGCCAAATGTATCACCTTGGGGCGCACCTGTATAGTTTGCGAAGAAGGAAATGGAACACTCATATTATGCATTGACTATAGGTAGTTGAAAAAAGTGACCATCAATAATAGATACCCATTTTCAAGTATTAATGACTTGTTCGATCAACTAAAGGGAGAAGCAGTGTTCTCTAAGATCGACTTGAGATCTAGATATCATTAGGTACACATCAAAGAGGAAGACATTTACAAGACCGCTTTTTGGACCAGGTACGGGCATGAGTTTTTTGTTGTTCCATTTGGCTTAACTAATGCTCCAGCTACATTTATGTGCATGATGAATAGTGTGTTGTGTCCATATTTAGATAAGTTCGTTATTGTGTTCATTGATGATACACTGGTATATTCTAAAAATGAGGAAGAGCATGTTGAGAATTTAGTAGCAGTGTTGAGGTTGTTGAGAGAGAATCAGTTGTATGCTAAGTTCAACAAGTGTAGTTTCATTCATACTGAGGTACACTACTTGGGGAATGTTGTCTCCAAGGAGGGCATTGCAGTAGATCCAAAAAAGATAAGAGCCATCATGGAGTGGGTAGCTCCTAAGAGTGTGGGTAAGGTGAGATCCTTCATGGGTTTGGCAAGCTATTATAGGAGATTCATCATGAACTTCGAACAACTGTTTCACCTGGTTGCATTTTAAAATGTAAAAGTTATTATGTGTTTTCCATCACCTGCTAAGCAACAATGATGTATGGTATTATTTTAAAATGCATGATAAACTGTGAAAGTGATGTCGTGTTTCCATCACTAGTCAAAGAAACAACATGTTTGGCCTTATTTTTGTAAATCGTGTGTTGTAATGATAATGTTTTTTCCATCACTTGTTGAAGCAACAATGATATGTTGGCCTTGTTTTCGTAGCTGGGGTATTATTTCCATTTCGATGTAAACTTGACCACTGAGTATGTGTTATAAACTCGTGGCAAGTATGGGATGCTTGGGTCATTAGTTGGTCATGAAAGTCAAGCATGTAATTTGCAAAAACAATGTACTATAGGTTACAGAGGTTGCAGGTGTTGGCTCATCACTTAAGGCTGTGAAGAACAAAAGTGAAGGAGAGGGAAGCGAGACCTTTTCAAGATGCTTGTGATGTAGACAAGGTACAAAGAAGTTGCAAATTATTTTTCATGCTTTTGGAGGACCAAAATCTCCTCAGTGTGGATGATTGATCCAGGTGGCTCCAGACACATACAGAAGTCTAAGAGGACTCAGAAAGGGTCAAAAATAAAATTGTTTGGATTCTTCTCAAACTAGGTTCATGTTGAAGATCTCGTCATTGTGGTCGTGGTGGTATGAACGGTTCATCAAACTGAGTCCGTATGCGAAAGTTAGAGTTCTTAAAAGTTTGATAAGATAGGGAAAAAGTGGGGTCCACAGCATGCCACATGGCATCCTAGTGAGCATGTGGGACTTACTAAGTTTATGTGGTGACCAAATAGCCACTAAACTATCGACAGATGGCATGCTAGCATTTACTCTAAACCCCGCACAAAAAGACAAAAATAATATATTAAAATATCTCTATAAAACAAAAATCATTTAATATATAGTTATTAATATAACTATATAAAAACAAAAATAAAAAAGAGCCCATTAAAAGCATTGAAAATCCAACGAATTATGCAAAAAAAACAAAAAAAAACGTTTCATATAAAGACAAACCATACATATAGTGGGTTTGTTACAACTCAACGAATATGTTAAATGGAGCATTGTTGAATGTAAGATATGGTATGGTTAAAGTCAAACCATAAATCAAATTGGAATGTCACCATCCAAAACCATAATTAAACAGTGGTTCAGCATAACTCAAAATAGTTTGACATTCACATAACTGCTGGTGTTAAGCGAATCTGTCAACGCATAAAAACAAATGCAAATTCTCGCTCCAACCTTTAAACGTTAAACTGTTTCATGTTGAAAAATCCCAACGCGCCAATTTTAAAAAGGAGATTCAAATTGGGTTGGTATGGTTTATACCTCGGGACCTCCACCCAGATATTTTAGATGCCCATCAATGGCCCAAACAAGTGCTTTGAAGAATCTGCCCAACATATGTTATTTAAAAACAATTCTTATTTGCCTAGTGAAGGGGGGAAGAATAGAGGTGTCAAACGGGGAAAAAAGAATGGAGAACGGAGGAGCATTGGAACCATGACATAGTACACAAAGGCAGAACCATTATTTGCACGTATTTTGAGGTAGAATATTCTTTGATGCTCGAAGATTCTTCAGGGAGGTAAAAAATATTTTTGTCAGAATATAACCAAGTTTACTGTCAATTTTCTCAAATTTTCGCAAGGAACGTTATGGCGAGGTCGGATTCACCTTTTGAGCAACATATTTGTAGATTCCCAGCAGAGGGAATCTTTGAAGAATCTTGAGGGAACCTTCTAGATTCCTTGGAGGTTGAAATTCGCTAGAGTCAAAATGCAGCGAACTTCATACTCATTTTTCTCAGAATTTCGCAAGGAACCTGATGGCCCAGACAGAATTTTAATCTGAGTAGCATATCTTAAGATGACTTGGAGGATGGAATATTTGAGGAATCTAAAGGGAATCTAAAATATTCCTTAAACCCCATATTCTCACTTTGCTAGAATTCAAAAATTTGAGAGGCAATTTGCACTATTTGACGGCACAAATCTGATGGTGCAATCAGATTTTCCATTTGATCATTTCATTTTTCAGCCACTTTTCAAAGTGGAGTGCAGGCGTCAGCATTCACGTGCGAGCAGTCATTTCCATGCAATTCAACACCGTGAGATTGATGGTACGACCAGCTTCAGCAGTTTGACATCCTTTTCTTCAAATGGCCCCAAGATGTGAGGTATATGCAATGTGTTCATGTACTTCTTTTTGCTATGAGATGCATTGTGTTGCATAGATCCCTGTTTGATGTTTGATGTGGGATCTTGTTTTCTTACTTGTTTCATGATTCCTGCTTGATGTGACGTGGAATCATCTATGAGATGTACTTCTTGTCATGTTGTTATTGAGATCCCTTTTTCATCATTTTGACGGGATACTCATGTTGTAGTCATGTATGTCTGAATTGAGATCCCTTTGATGCCATGATTGGTGGGATGCTCATTATTGTCATATGTGAAATTATGTCACACTGATAGGAGTCCTTTTTTGAATGAGTGTTCCTACAGCGGAACATCTCTTGGAGCCACTCCTGCATAAGGGCATATTCCTTGTATGATAGAGAAAACACATGCATCTACATCATCACTCTTTGCAACACTTAATGCAGCTGCCTACACCATCTTAACACTGGGGCTCAAAGACGTAGTCCCTCCTGGACGAACTCCATTATCAACGTCTTGTTATTTTATGTTGTTGATGATTTTCATGTTCATTCTTCTTTACAGCATGCACATATGTTCACTTATGCTAATTTAAATGCAATTCTAACAACATCACAAAAGTAAAAGATCTTGGTTAAATCCGAGAGTTGAGTCAACTCGGATCAATTACGATGCCAACTTGCATAAGTTATAAGAATCAAAGAATGAAATTTAAAAAAAAAAATGACTAAAATAAATTCCATTCATGTTACTTAAAAATATTATCAATGAATTATTTCATCATGAATGTCACAAGCAGTAACAAAGATTCAGTAGAAACTAGAGCACTTGGATGCACAACCTACTCATAGGGAACATGTACGGATGCATTGACCAAATTATCATCGTGGGATGATGCTAGAAGGGATGGGGGAATATGTGTAGAAACCATGGTAGATTAAACAATCATCACCACAACATGGGCAATTATTCAATGGTGTATGGATGTAACCATTCTGGATTGATGGGATAATAAAGGTGGTGTGGTTGGGTAGTGATAAAACCCCACAGATTTTACCAAGGAAATAAGTACTCTCAGGGAGGGAATTGGTATCCTTGTAATTGGGAAAAGGTGACCAAAGTCTGACTTCATTATATATTAGGACAAATGATGGGCAGAATTTGGGTGTTGGTGAAGAGTATGAGGATGATACTATGGAAAAAAATTCATTGTGCCAACCTACATACAAATTTATAATATTTTAATTAGTTAATCAAAAGAAGATAACAAAATTCAAATTTAAACAATGTTTAATTTGACACATGATGTCTGAGAAGGGGGTGATATGTCAATCCCAGATGTACATGGCTCTACTCTAGATCAAATTGAAATCTATAGAAAAATTAAATAAATGCCACAATTATATGTCCAAACTAAAAGCACGTTCAACCTAAAAGAATATATAATATGGAATGGAACATATGAGAAATCTTGCGAGGGATCATTTTAGTTATTTGCACCTAAGTGCATGGTACACCAAATGAGTAAGCCATAACTACTTCTCATCAATGATATGAATTGACACTTATGTATTTATTTGGTTTTGTTAGTATATATATTATTGTGTTTTTTATTTTATATCTAATTATATATGTTTCCAATTATTGTGGACTAATAAAAATATGGTTGTGGAATGTGGTGCTCTGCTAGGATTTTGTTCTTCCATATCTGAAAAATCTGCAGCAGGGCTGACACATCTAATCCATGAACATCTCCTATTTTTGGTCATCGGTAGATTGATCGGTGGTCCAGTTGGGGGGGGAGACCCCCTCCAACAGTAATGTAGTGGATGGAGAATAAAGCGCCAAGGGCAGCTCATCTAGGTGGAAATTCAGGAAGGAAGCGTCAATGGAAATCCTCTAATGGGAGCGTAATGGAAGGCATGGATCAAGGGCCAATGTATACCAAGAGCAGCCAAGAAACTGAGATTCATGATACCAAGTAATAAACGGAAGAATACCGCAAATATATGAAGTATCATGCCTTAATCTATAAATTTATAGGAATGTAGCCATCAAAGAAGGATCTCATCAAATGGATCCAATTAAAATGTTAATTGAAAGGTAAAATAGACTTAAAGCTTGGAGCCAGAGGATTTTTTACTATGATCTTCACCACCATTGAGGATAAAGAGAGGGATTTTGAAAATGGGCCATATTGTTTTTACAATGTGAGTTTATTCATGTGATTTTGGGAGGAATGCTATAACCTAGATCAGGAAAAGTTTATGGAGGCCCCAGTATGGGTTCGCATGTTTGCCCTTCCAATTAAATTTTGGGATCCAGAAATTCTTGAGGGAATTGGAAACTCAATAGGACGTGTTAGTGTCGGTCATGATGCCCTCCATCAGTGATCAAAAAACTCTTTGCATATGCATAAGTAGGTGTCTCATCGATGTCAGTTTTGCATTCCATTAGGCATGCCATAAAACTGATGGAGGAGCTGGTCCTTGTTCCCTTCTTGGCTTTGCTGGATCAGGTCATATCAGTTAATGAACTTGTGTCACGCTTGTTTTGTTTTGTCTTGAAGTCCAAAGTCTTAGGTCTAGGGTTTCGGTCAAATGTCATTGCAAGATCATGAGTCAGAGGTCCATGGGTCCCCAGCAAGCCGGAAGGAGGTATGTAAATATGTTTCATGGATATTTTCATCAGGTACAGCTCATTTATACCTTGGATTTAAAAACCCTGTTTTTAAACCCAAGGTCATGTCAATTTTGCAAAAAATAAGGAAATTTCAAAATTCTTCACAATGCCGACAATAACCCTGGTCTCCTCACTAGAGTCCATCAGATGGTCAACCTGCAAAAAGAACGGATTTAAAGCACCCAAAAAGTCAAATTCAGGACAAAGAAAACTCAAAACAGTGTTAAAAGTGAATGTCAAAACAAAAACATTAGAAAGTGGGTTTGGTAAGTTAATTTTTTCAAATTGGGCCTATAAAGAGTAAATTTCCCTCTAAACAACCTCATTATGCATTTGAGAGCTTGAAAAAACGAGTGAGAGGTCAAAAGAGGCGATTTGCAGAAAGTTGGAGTCATTCTCAGGGGCGCAACCACTCAGGCTCAGTGCGCGACCAGTTGGGTAGGGCGCGACCACTCAGCGACCCCTCTGCAGTGTATTTTTCTAAAGGGCGCGACCACTCAGGCAGGGCGCGACCACTCAGAGCAAGGGTGCGACCACTGAAGCTGTCTTCTACAGAACCACTCCAAATCGACTAAATCACCCTCTTGCTTGCTCAACTGATCGAGGTAGGGTCTTCTAGTGCGTTTGAATGCTTGAAACATGAAATGATGGGCTTGCATACATATGTTTATCACCAAGAAATGTAAGGAGAAATGGATTTGGGTGATTGCTTGTTCATGTAGGCATTATGCTAGGGTTGATGTTTTTTCAAGGCTTTAAATCCCTATTTATTCCCTCCTTGTTTCCTATTAAATTCACAAATGTCATAATATGTTTATATCTTATCTCATTTGCAATAAATACTAAATCTCTCATCCCAAAATTCCTAAAACCCTATCCCTCCCCCAAATCCCTTTACAAAACCCTAATGCCCTTTCATGTATTCTACCCAAACCCTAATACCCTCCACACGGCAAGGAAAATAAATGAACAACAGCAAGGATAAAAAATGTTATGTAAAAAGAGAAAAGAGCAATAATATGGCAAAATGACCAAATAAAAAAAAAGATATTGCTGTGCATAGTCATTGGAAAATAGAAGACACACTGCTGTTGCATATCCATAGCAAAAACAAGAAAAATGCAGCTATGTATATGTATAAAATGGACATATTGCTGTAAATATTGTTTGCAAAAGAATATTGTTGTGTCTCCCCAAAACTAAGCCCTGTTTTCCTCTCTACCCCTTCCCTAAAATCCTGTTCAATTAAGATCCCTTTTCCCTTATGACAAGATGTAAAAGAAGCCTTGTTCCCCTATGACTAAATGTACATAAAATCCTTTGAAAAACACTGTTTACCTTATGATGTACATTGAAAAAACAAAAAACTCAAAGGAGCAAGCTATCTATGCTGTCCTATACTCTTGTTGCAAATGCATGTCCTTTCCCTTGATGACTATCATACGTATTTTCCCTAATAAAGTATTTCTTTGCAAATGATTTCCTAATGATGGAAGATGAGATGATATGTTTGAGATTTTGTGAATTATCCCTTAAAAATCCCTGTTTTTACATATTTTCCCATTCCTTATTAAAAATCCCTCCCCTAACATTTCCCTTATGATTTTTTCCCCTTGAAATCAGCATACTTCTCAGCATTTTTGCAGGCAAGGGCAGCAGTTTACTCTATCTATTTGCTTCACTTTGCTCAAAAGCACCATGTCAACCACTGAAACCTATGAGCAAGGTGATGACCGGTCTTCTTCCACAGAGGTTGAGGTACAGCAGAGGCCTCGTAGGGGTGGCAAAGGTGATCATCATAAGAGAGAAGAGCCCACATCTTTAGCAGAATTACAGGCCTGCCCTTTGGCAGTGAATTGTTTCCGATACATGTCATGTTTTTAGTTCTGTGAGAGGCTTGCCCAGATTCAGCAACACAGGGAGTTGGCCCGCTTATTTGTTTTGCACCTTCATGATTGGCAGGTCACTCTTGCAGGGGTGAATTTTGTGCTATCTCCGGAGGTGATTTCAGAGGCTACCGGGATACCAGATGTGGGTGAAGTGTGGCCCAAGCGCAAAATGTTGGATTATGTCTATTTTGAGCCATATGTCAGGCCAGCATTCATGAGCCACTTGTCGGGGGTCTTTCCTTTCAGATTCCTCCGGGGGGAGTATGCTCCGATCATGCGGCTTATCATGCATTACTTCACATGTGAGGGAAGATTTTCACAGGTCTTCTCTTGTCACATTCGCCTGTTGATGCACTTTACCCGAGTGAGGATGATGAACATCCCGGTTTTCTTCTTCCAGGACATTTAGAGGATGGCGTTCGTGATTCAGAGGCGGTCCCCAGCTCAGCAGTATAGGAGTTTGTGCCATCATGGTCTCATCCAGCTCATTATTTCCCATCAGTTGAGTCAGCAGGGCATTCCATGGGCAGACTTCATTTCTCATGAGTTCTTTACAGTGCCACCACAACCACACCCAGAGCCAGAGGTCATTTATGAGGAGGGAGGTCCATCTCACCAGCCCGAGATCATTGTTCCGAGACAAGTTGCTTCCTCACCTTAGGTCACCTACCAGAGAGGTCACAGGACCTTGTTTGCGGCAGCTCGACGAGTACTTTCTCCACAGCAGGTGGAAGGGGTCTCGCCATCATCATCTACAGGTCAGCGAGTGTTATCTCCACACCAGGTGGAAGGGGCCTCGCGTTCTCCATCAGCAGTACGGGAGGGCAAACAGCCCGTGACAGAGGAGGAGAGAGCCGGTGACACACAGGTTGACATCATTGATCTTGATGCTCGCTCCCCCACTTCAGATTTGCATGAGATCATCCGATAGAGAGAGGCGGAAAACCGCTTGTTACAGCAGAAGCTTGACATGGCCCAATGGACAATAAACTATCTTGAGCAGCGCAACAAGCAACTTGAGGATGAGAAAGAGTTGGATGAGTTGTGGAGGATTCGAAGTGACCGAGTCATCAACCGTAGGAGGCCCGGTGACTTGCTGCCCAAGGAGAGGGAATCCATGCTTATCCGTGTGAATGCACACTTGGAGAGACTGTTGGAGAAAGCCAACCAAGACAAGAGGCTGCTACGGAACATGAAAAATCATTATTTGGCGAGAATGCATGTTTGCAAAGCAAAGATGAAGATACTCCAAAGGAAATTGTCCGAGGCCCGCAGGAGGAAGAAGAAGACCAACCCACTCCGTATCTTGGCTGAGGCCTCTCTCACTTACCATGATACTCATTGGCCTCCTCCTAGCAGCAAACCCAAGAAATTTTGAGAGTTTTGAGACATTTTTGGCATTTTTGAGAATTTTACAGGTTTTGGCCATTTGAGTGGTCTCACCCCGCGCGCGACCAGTCATGGGGAAAGCTCAGAACGGGGAAAACTCTACATTTTTGGAATTTTCATGCAAAAATACACTTGCCTATGGATGGGTTTCAGATTTTATGGAGATTTGGGTTTCCAAAAGCTCAAAATACATGCAAATTTTGACTTTTTGCCCCTATTTTGAGTTGCAGAAAGCTATCTTGGGAGAAATGCCATTTTAGGGGTCAAATCAACTCCAAATTCAAAAATTCTGCCGGGGTTGGAAAGTAGACTCGCGGACCTTTCCAACGAGCTAACTTGCACCTGATTTGGACACCGGGAAGGGCCTCAAACAGAGCTGTGAATGTGCGCAACCAGTCAGAGTGATGTGTGCGACCTGTCAGGGAAATTTGCCTGTTTTGACCAGTTCGGCCAGCAAAACACTGTTTTTACTTTGGTTGACTTTTGAGGCATGTAAATGATGTATTTTTGTGTAATTTTCATAGCACTTGGACACATTTACTCTCCTTTGACACTTCTAGAAGTTTCTTTGATGTAAATAGTGAATATTTAATGCATGGATAGATTACCTAAGTTTTAGAGGCAAGTTGTTTTGACTGCCTATTATCTAGTGCTCAGTTTAGAATTAGTTGAAATAGCTCCTAGGAAGCTGAGCTCGACCCCTAGAGGTGGGGAAAGGAGTTAGATCATCTATATTATGCCTTCTCTTGCTCATTTTCATGGTTGGACTCTTGAGGGAGAAGCTCCTATTGTATATTTTACTTGTATCTCTGCAATTTGAGGAAAAGGAAGACCAGGGTTTTGCAGACATCATTGGGATTCTTGTGGACTCTTGTGTTGATGGTGTGTTCTCTTATTGTAATTGTAAGTGTGTTTATGTGTTCCATCTCTTTCTTTACTACAGCTTATTAAACAAATGAAGTGATAAAGTTTGAATTCATGCTTGCCATGCTCAGCTTTCAAATTTGTTTAATGTTTATGTTTTCCACTGTCTAGAGAGGATTCAAAGTCATTGTTTGCCCTCTTTAGCTTCTCTTTTTTCTTCTTTGATCATCCATCTCAGCTAAAGGCATCAGCACAAACTCCTACCTTGCCCCAAAGACCCACCTGCAAAAACTGAGCTCAATCCCCGCACCCTGAATCGCACTCCCTCCAATTGCCACCAAAAACACCAAAAACTTTAAATCAACCCCCCTTATCAGTTTACTAGCCTAATATCAGTGTTCCAAATTGGGTCAGCTCATCCTATTGAAAGATCTACCGAGTTTGACCGGAGAGAGCCTTCTCATACCCCGTAGGGCTAGCTACGAGGTGAAATGGTTTGATGTTGCCTTGAAGGTTTACCTTCCTCAGCCTAGGGTGAAATCTCAAGCGCTAACATACTGGCGACCATACTGGGGAGAACAAACTTGTTTGTGGATTGATGTGTTTGTTTTGTAAGTCTTAGACGGAGCCTGAAGTTACGCCAGGTAGCCTTCGAAAATGCTCTTGTTTTACATCAGCGTTAGTAGATAAACGCTGCTTCAGTCAATCTCCATGAGCTTGTGAATACAACACTTCATTTGTTAATCACCCCAGTACATGTATCAAGTTCAGATCTAATTGTTGATAGTGGACAATGATCAGACACTTGAAAGGTTGAAATCATTCACTGGCGACTCCTTCACTGAAAATTCCAGAGATCAATGCTTCATGGTGACTTCACTGCAGAGAGATCAGTAGCTTTGAGCTTTTCAAGATGGATCGGATTGCAAGAAGATACGCTCCCTTGAGCCGAGATCACATTCCAGGTTTTCCGAATAAGATTCCGAAGGTAGATTGGTCAAGGAATCTGCCTATATTTAATGATGATGGTAAGAAGGATGCTGCTTTACATCTAGTTAGATTTCACATGCATATTCGCAAGTTGAAGGTGGATTTTCCTGAAGATTGCTTGATGAAGATATTCTTGGCCACTCTGGAAGGTAAAGCCCAATCATGGTATGAAAGTTTGCCACCTGCTTGTATTTATTGTTTAAAGGATTTTCATGCTATGTTCATTGAAAGATATAAGGACTCTTATCCATCATTAAATTTAGTTCAAGACTCTTGCAAGCATGCTTATAGTTTTATTGAAAGCCTTGAGAAATATTATGAAGATGATAATTTCATGGATGAAGAGATCATGGAAGCTCTGTATGAAAATCCGTTTCAGCAGCACATAGAAATCTTAGAGGATACTTGTCAAGATCAGCAGGTTGAAGATGGTCATATGGCTGTAATTGATGAAAGAGAAGAGCTTGTTTCGGATCTGCCAACGGAAGAGGACAGCATGCAGGGAAATCAGGTTTCAATCTTAGGATGTGATGCAGTCAAGTCAGCCATTTCAGATCATGGTGACCAAGAATACCTTGTGCCGAATCCTGAAAAGGAGAGTTTTGTTGTTGAGATCATAGACAAAGTTCTTGATCCAAATGTCCTTATGCCATCAGAACAGAGCCTGCATGAGGAGGTAATTCAGCCAGCTCATGAACAACAAGATGAGATCTTTGTTCAAGTAAGTGAAAACTCTTCTTTCAATCATAATTTGGATAGTTTGATTGCCATGTCATATGAAGATGATCAACAATGTTTCCAAGTTTCAGAAGATCAGGACTGTCATTCAGATTTTTCATGTTTTGAAATGTTATTTCAAGAAGACAAGACTTGTTTGAGCAAAGGGAAACAAAAAGCCTTATCTCCTTTGTCTGAAGAGGAGATAGATCAGCTTTTGAAAGGTCATGCTACAACCCAAGCTAAAGCAAATCGGCAGTGTGCACATGGTCATGAAAGTGTTGGTGAAACTTCTTCCTCTTTTGAAAATGATGACAGTCTTGTAATTAATTTTATAGATCAGCAAACAGATAATATTTTCTTTCATGAAGATGATGAGGCTGTCATGTTTGATGATCTTGAGGATTTTTTTCTGTTTAAGAATGACTTAGACCATGAAATTGAGGAATATAAGCTTAAGAGAGACAATATGTCAAAATTTCTCACGGTCAAAGAATTTACAGCCAACACTCATATGGCAGAAGCTTATACTTCTCTGTGCCTTCCTATCAATCAGCAACCCACTGTTCTTTCAAATCAGAATGAAGCGAGTACTTATATTTTTGCAGCTGGATCTCCAAACAAGATAGTGCTTCAGGATTATCAAGATCCCTTTGGCATTCTTCTGCAAGCATTAGAAAAGATAAATGTTGCCTGGTTCATTATCATAAGCTTTGGTTTCAGTGGTTATTTTGAGTTGCCTACAGGTTCATCGTTTCGCCTGCTCGAGATAAGCGAGAGCAGAAATTTGGTATGTAGCCATCTGCTGGATTGGTTACATTGGAAAGCTCATTATACATGATTGTACATATTTCATTAGTATGCAGGTGGTTGTCATCATGATTTCAAATCTTGATGGACTGCTGCCGTTTTTCCAAAAGCTTTGTAAAGTTTTGTTTTAGTTAAGTCAGTCATGAGTCATTTGTGTTTGGTCTATTGAGTGAGTTTTTTCAAGTTATTTCAGTTTGCCATCGAGTCGATTTGAGTCAAGCTTCAGTTAGGTTTCAGTCAGTTTTCAGTCAAGTTTTCATTCAATAAATGTGTCAAAATTTTGGGTCACATGAGAAATAATGACTCCATTGCCCAATGATTGTAAGGCACTGGTCTGCTCTCCCAGAGGTCTAAGGTTCTTGGCACCTCCAAGGAGCTACCATCCCCATTGGAGCCAATGTTAGTGTCGGTCATGATGCCATCCATCAGTGATCAAAAAACTCTTTGCATATGCATAAGTAGGCGTCTCATCGATGTCAGTTTTGCATTCCATTATGCATGCCATAAAACTGATGGAGGAGTTGGTCCTTGTTCCCTTCTTGGCTTTGCTGGATCAGGTCATATCAGTTAATGAACTTGTGTCACGCTTGTTTTGTTTTGTCTTGAAGTCCAAAGTCTTAGGTCTAGGGTTTCGGTCAAATGTCATTGCAAGATCATGAGTCAGAGGTCCATGGGTCCCCAGCAAGCCGGAAGGAGGTATGTAAATATGTTTCATGGATATTTTCATCAGGTACAGCTCATTTATACCTTGGATTTAAAAACCCTGTTTTTAAACCCAAGGTCATGTCAATTTTGCAAAAAATAAGGAAATTTCAAAATTCTTCACAATGCCGGTAATAACCCTGGTCTCCTCACTAGAGTCCATCAGATGGTCAACCTGCAAAAAGAATGGATTTAAAGCACCCAAAAAGTCAAATTCAGGACAAAGCAAACTCAAAACAGTGTTAAAAGTGAATGTCAAAACAAAAACATTAGAAAGTGGGTTTGGTAAGTTAATTTTTTCAAATTGGGCCTATAAAGAGTAAATTTCCCTCTAAACAGCCTCATTATGCATTTGAGAGCTTGCAAAAATGAGTGAGAGGTCAAAAGAGGCGATTTGCAGAAAGTTGGAGTCATTCTTAGGGGCGCGACCACTCAGGCTCAGTGCGCGACCAGTTGGGTAGGGCGCGACCACTCAGCGACCCTTCTGCAGTGTATTTTTCTAAAGGGCGCGACCACCCAGGCAGGGCGCGACCACTCAGAGCAGGGGCGCGACCACTCAAGCTGTCTTCTACAGAACCACTCCAAATCGACTAAATTGCCCTCTTGCTTGCTCAACTAATCGAGGTAGGGTCTTCTAGTGCGTTTGAATGCTTGAAACATGAAATGATGGGCTTGCATATATATGTTTATCACCAAGAAATGTAAGGAGAAATGGATTTGGGTGATTACTTGTTCATGTAGGCATTATGCTAGGGTTGATGTTTTTTCAAGGCTTTAAATCCCTATTTATTCCCTCCTTGTTTCCTATTAAATTCACGAATGTCATAATATGTTTATATCTTATCTCATTTGCAATAAATACTAAATCTCTCATCCCAAAATTCCTAAAACCCTATCCCTCCCCCAAATCCCTTTACAAAACCCTAATGCCCTTTCATGTATTCTACCCAAACCCTAATACCCTCCACACGGCAAGGAAAATAAATGAACAACAGCAAGGATAAAAAATGTTATGTAAAAAGAGAAAAGAGCAATAATATGGCAAAATGACCAAATAAAAAAAAAGATATTGCTGTGCATAGTCATTGGAAAATAGAAGACACACTGTTGTTGCATATCCATAGCAAAAACAAGAAAAATGCAGCTGTGTATATGTATAAAATGGACATATTGCTGTAAATATTGTTTGCAAAAGAATATTGTTGTGTCTCCCCAAAACTAAGCCCTATTTTCCTCTCTACCCCTTCCCTAAAATCCTATTCAATTAAGATCCCTTTTCCCTTATGACAAGATGTAAAAGAAGCCTTGTTCGCCTATGACTAAATGTACATAAAATCCTTTGAAAAACACTGTTTACCTTATGATTTACATTGAAAAAACAAAAAACTCAAAGGAGCAAGCTATCTATGCTGTCCTATACTCTTGTTGCAAATGCATGTCCTTTCCCTTGATGACTATCATACGTATTTTCCCTAATAAAGTATTTCTTTGCAAATGATTTCCTAATGATGGAAGATGAGATGATATGTTTGACATTTTGTGAATTATCCCTTAAAAATCCCTGTTTTTACATATTTTCCCATTCCTTATTAAAAATCCCTCCCCTAACATTTCCCTTATGATTTTTTCCCCTTGAAATCAGCATACTTCTCAGCATTTTTGCAGGCAAGGGCAGCAGTTTACTCTATCTATTTGCTTCACTTTGCTCAAAAGCACCATGTCAACCACTAAAACCTATGAGCAAGGTGATGACCGGTCTTCTTCCACAGAGGTTGAGGTACAGCAGAGGCCTCGTAGGGGTGGCAAAGGTGGTCATCATAAGACAGAAGAGCCCACATCTTTAGCAGAATTACAGGCCTGCCCTTTGGCAGTGAATTGTTTCTGATACATGTCATGTTTTCAGTTCTGTGAGAGGCTTGCCCAGATTCAGCACCACAGGGAGTTGGCCCGCTTATTTGTTTTGCACCTTCATGATGGGCAGGTCACTCTTGCAGGGGTGAATTTTGTGCTATCTCCGGAGGTGATTTCAGAGGCTACCGGGATACCAGATGTGGGTGAAGTGTGGCCCAAGCGCAAAATGTTGGATTATGTTTATTTTGAGCCATATGTCAGGCCAGCATTCATGAGCCACTTGTCGGGGTCTTTCCTTTCAGATTCCTCCGGGGGGAGTATGCTCCGATCATGCGGCTTATCATGCATTACTTCACATGTGAGGGAAGATTTTCACAGGTCTTCTCTTGTCACATTCGCCTGTTGATGCACTTTACCCGAGTGAGGATGATGAACATCCTGGTTTTCTTCTTCCAGGACATTCAGAGGATGGTGTCCGTGTTTCAGAGGCGGTCCCCAGCTCAGCAGTATAGGAGTTTGTGCCATCATGGTCTCATCCAGCTCATTGTTTCCCATCAGTTGAGTCAGCAGGGCATTCCATGGGCAGACTTCATTTCTCATGAGTTCTTTACAGTGCCACCACAGCCACACCCAGAGCCAAAGGTCATTTATGAGGAGGGAGGTCCATCTCACCAGCCCGAGATCATTGTTCCAAGACAGGTTGCTTCCTCACCTCAGGTCACCTACCAGAGATGTCACAGGACCTTGTTTGCAGCAACTCGACGAGTACTTTCTCCACAGCAGGTGGAAGGGGTCTCGCCATCATCATCTACAGGTCAGTGAGTGTTATCTCCACACCAGGTGGAAGGGGCCTCGCGTTCTCCATCAGCAGTACGGGAGGGCAAACAGCCCGTGACAGAGGAGGAGAGAGCCGGTGACACACAGGTTGACATCATTGATCTTGATGCTCACTCCCCCACTTCAGATTTGCATGAGATCATCCGACAGAGAGAGGCAGAAAATCGCTTGTTACAGCAGAAGCTCGACATGGCCCAATGGACAATAAACTATCTTGAGCAGCGCAACAAGCAACTTGAGGATGAGAAAGAGTTGGATGAGCTGTGGAGGATTCGAAGTGACCGAGTCATCAACCGTAGGAGGCCCGATGACTTGCTGCCCAAGGAGAGGGAATCCATGCTTATCCGTGTGAATGCACACTTGGAGAGACTGTTGGAGAAAGCCAACCAAGACAAGAGGCTGCTACGGAACATGAAAAATCATTATTGGGCGAGAATGCATGTTTGCAAAGCAAAGATGAAGATACTCCAAAGGAAATTGTCCGAGGCCCGCAGGAGGAAGAAGAAGACCAACCCGCTCCGTATCTTGGCTGAGGCCTCTCTCACTCACCATGATACTCATTAGCCTCCTCCTAGCAGCAAACCCAAGAAATTTTGAGAGTTTTGAGACATTTTTGGCATTTTTGAGAATTTTACAGGTTTTGGCCATTTGAGTGGTCTCACCCCGCGCGCGACCAGTCATGGGGAAAGCTCAGAACGGGGAAAACTCTACATTTTTGGAATTTTCATGCAAAAATACACTTGCCTATGGATGGGTTTCAGATTTTATGGAGATTTGGGTTTCCAAAAGCTCAAAATACATGCAAATTTTGACTTTCTGCCCCTATTTTGAGTTGCAGAAAGCTATCTTCGGAGAAATGACTTTTGAGGGGTCAAATCAACTCCAAATTCAAAAATTCGGGTGGGGTTGGAAATTAGACTCGCAGACCTTTCCAACGAGCTATCTTGCACCTGATTTGGACACCGGGAAGGCCCTCAAACAGAGCTGTGAATGTACGCAACCAGTCAGAGTGATGTGCGCGACCTGTCAGGGAAATTTGCTTGTTTTGACCAGTTCGGCCAGCAAAACACTGTTTTTACTTTGGTTGACTTTTGAGGCATGTAAATGATGGATTTTTGTGTAATTTTCATAGCACTTGGACACATTTAATCTCCTTTGACACTTCTAGAAGTTTCTTTGATGTAAATAGTGAATATTTAATGCATGGATAGATTACCTAAGTTTTAGAGGCAAGTTGTTTTGACTGCCTATTATCTAGTGCTCAATTTAGAATTAGTTGAAACAACTCCTAGGAAGCTGAGCTCGACCCCTAGAGGTGGGGAAAGGAGTTAGATCATCTATATTATGCCTTCTCTTGCTCATTTTCATGGTTGGAATCTTGAGGGAGAAGCTCCTATTGTATATTTTACTTGTATCTCTGCAATTTGAGGAAAAGGAAGACCAGGGTTTTGCAGACATCATTGGGATTCTTGTGGACTCTTGTGTTGATGGTGTGTTCTCTTATTGTAATTGTAAGTGTGTTTATGTGTTCCATCTCTTTCTTTACTGCAGCTTATTAAACAAATGAAGTGATAAAGTTTGAATTCATGCTTTCCATGCTCAGCTTTCAAATTTGTTTAAGGTTTATGTTTTCCACTGTCTAGAGAGGATTCAAAGTCATTTTTTGCCCTCTTTAGCTTCTCTTTTTTCTTCTTTGATCATCCATCTCAGCTAAAGGCATCAGCACAAACTCCTACCTTGCCCCAAAGACTCACCTGCAAAAACTGAGCTCAATCCCCGCACCCTGAATCGCACTCCCTCCAATTGCCACCAAAAACACCAAAAACTTTAAATCAACCCCCCTTATCAGTTTACTAGCCTAATATCAGTGTTCCAAATTGGGTCAGCTCATCCTATTGAAAGATCTACCGAGTTTGACCGGAGAGAGCCTTCTCATACCCCGTAGGGCTAGCTACGAGGTGAAATGGTTTGATGTTGCCTTGAAGGCTTACCTTCCTCAGCCTAGGGTGAAATCTCAAGCGCTAACCAAACGAATTGTCAAAGTGGATAATTCTATTCGGAGAGGGTTTTACACTTTGTATGCATGAATATGCGTCTATATGAATATTACTAAGCCTCTTCATGACTTCATTGAGCTGGAATATCAAGATGAATTATGGCAGAAACCATTGGATTATGAGCATATCCCTTTCTGGTGCTAGAAATTCCATGAATATGGAAATCTATTCCTCAAAATCAATTGGGTACAATGGTGCAAGAATACCACAAGGAAAACCCTAAGACTAGGGATGAGAATGAGGGTTTCCAAGTTGTCACCAACAAAAAGAAGAACCAAAAAGAAAATATGACCAGTACCCATAAAATGAAATGAAATAATTAGGTAAGTAATATTAGGTATGATGTTTTGGCATAGGACAATGAACAGTCAAAGGAACAAGCCCAAACAACACATAATGAATGTCGGATGGCTCTGCCTAAAGGAAACAATAAAACAAAACGAAAATCTTAGGATAACCCTTTAGACCGGGAGGAAGATGAAAGGGTAAAACGTCAAGAGACTATGGAAATAAATAGGGCATGGAATGAACTAAGCATAGAATAAATAGTTCTTAAATTGCTATTGAAAAATGGAGAAATCTAGATGAAAGATTCATTCCAAAGGTCAAACAAAAGAGACTATACAAAGGCCCCTTCTACAAGTATCAGGCTAAGAAAAGTGAGGAAACAGGGGATCAACAAGTAAGCTCGGGATCCAAAGCTGAAATGGGCCCATATCCAAGCATACAAGGGATAGTAGGAAAGAAGAGAGGAAGAATTAATTTGTAGGAATCAATCCAAATAGTGGGATATCTATTAGTGAACTGAGAAAGAGCGGTACCTCTATTGGTGATATTCCACCAAATCAATAAATAATTAAAATTGATAATCATCTCTTGGAATTTCAGATGCCTCGATAGCCGAGGCAAGAAAAGGTACATCAAAGAAAGGGTTAAGAAATAATTACCAAGCATTGTGCTAATAAAAGAAACCAAAGTATCAAAAGATTGGTTGAAGGAAATTGTCAAAGGATTCAATCCAGATTATGAGGTCATGGCATTTGATACACGAGGAACGAAGGGAGGGTTGGAAATCCTCTAGAATCCAATGGAGATAACCTTTGATGACTAGGTAAGCCACCTAAGAATTATCTCAAGGATATTATGACATATCGGAACCCGAGACTAGGCCATAATATCAGTTTTTATGGACCCCACATTACAGGAGCAAAACAAGATTTCCTCTAAAATATACGAAAGATAAGAAGGCTATGTTCGAAGGATATATGGATACTAGGGGCGGAGAATTTAATCTTATCTCGCCGCCAGAAGAAAAGAAGGGTGGAATTTGCAGACTAGATCCAAAGATGGAAGCATTCAGAGATGTGATCCACGACCTAAGATTAGTGGATATCCCAACAACCAATGGAACTTTCCCTTGGAACAACCACCGAGGAGGATTTCATCAGGTGGCTTCCCACCTTGATAGGTTTATTGTATCAAAGCAAATAGTAAGAAGAGACATTTTCTTTGTGGCTTCCATCCATCCTTGTTCTAGCTCAGACCATTGGCTGAAAATATTGGAAATAGATCTCAAGCTAGCCCCTCGAAATCGACCATTCATATTCTAATATTTCAGGCACAACGATTAGGATTTTGTGGGAAATATGGAATCCTAGTGGAAAGCTAGTACAATGCAAGGTATAAATTATATCCATACCTTTCATCTTAAACTGGAATATCTTAAAGAACAAATTAAAATTTGGAACAAATATAATTTTCAGAATATAATGGCAGAGAAACATCGACTAAAAGATAAAATGTAGGGAATAAAACAACGGATGATTTTGGAAGTTTTCTCAAAGAAGTTGGTAGTAGAAGAGGGTCGGGTCGTGAATCAGATAGAGGAAAAAAGGAAACAGGAAGAAATCCTCTAGAAACATAAATCTAGTGTCCAACAACTTAGGGAAGGGGAGAAGAACACAAGCTTTTTTCACAAGGCTATGATTAAGCACCAGTGGCAAAATAAGATCTTCTCCTTGAAGGATGAATCAAGGAAACACATTACCCATAATGAGGAAATGGAAAATCTCTTAGTATATCACCTCAAGTCCCTTTCATCCAAGCATGTTCCTGATAGATTGGAGGTTATTCATAAAATAACCAGGCATATCCCTCAGTTGGTAAATAGAGAGAAAAGCCTTGCTCTAATGAGGACAGTCACCATTGAGGAGGTTGAATAAATAGGCAAAGGAATGTCCATAAATAAAGCACTAGGGTTGGATGTATTTATTGCTAAATTTCAAAGTAGCTTGGCACTTCATCGAGCACAACATTCTAAATGTGGTGGAAGAATGAAGGAGGACTCAAAAGGAAAATCACATACTTAACTCTAGTTTCATTACATTAATCCTAACATCTACACACTCATAGGACCCATTTGGGTTCAGGAATACTTCTCTATGTAATGTTATATATAAAATCATAGTCACTATTTTGGTTAAATGGCTTAAACCTCTCTTTCCCAAGCTCATATCCCTGAAGCAAACTGGTTTTGTTGAAGGTTGTCAAATCCTGGATGGAATAATTAACTCTCAGGAACTTTTTCCATTCTCTGAAACAACTTAAAGCTCCAAGAATGACAATAAAAATTGACCTCTACAAGGCCTATGACTGGGTCAGTTGGCCATATCTTTTGAGTATCCTCAAGGTTTACAGTTTTTACTCAAGATGGGTTCAATGGGTGTCCTCCCTTATCTCTACTCCTATTTTTTCGATATTGATCAATGGCTTCCCTTCGAGAACCTCCAACCCCTCAAGAGGTATCCTCCAAGGAGATCCCTTGTCCCCCTTCTTGTTTATCGTAGTTGCAGAAGGATTGGGGAGGTACATTAGATGGTTCATCCAAGATTCTCAAATCAAAGGTATTTGTCTCTGGTAAAATGATCTTCCTATTACTCACTAATAATTCGTGGATGATATTATGCTTTCATGTAGAGTCTCCTTGCAAGAATTCAGAAAGATAAATAACATTTTGGATGTTTTTATGCAGTCTTATAGAATTTTGATAAATAATGATAAATCCAACATATTTTTCTTCAATACCCTGAAGTCCATCCAAACCTTTCTAGTCATATCCCTAGGCTTTAGTATTGGATCCTTGCTTATTAAATATTTGGGTATGCCTCTGGTTGTAAACTCCCTAAGGAACACATGTTGGAAGGAAATCCTTCAAAAGATTCAATATAAGCTTAATGGTTGGGTATTTAGAGCCATAAACCTAGCAGTTAGAGTGGTTCTTTTGAAAGGCATATTGCAATCTATTCTAATCTATCAACTTTTGGGTCTAGCACCTCCTAAATCGACTTATATTTCCATGACTGATATCTTCAAAAATATTCTTTGGAGAGGAGCCAATAAAGCCGAAAAATGGGCCCTGGTATCTTGGACTAATGTTATCAATCCTAAACTAGCAAGGGGTCTTGATCTTAGGGACCCAAAGATTCTAAACAAGGTGCTCAGGGTTAAACTCTGGTGGTGCTAGATAAAGGGAGGCCCTGATATTTGGGAGAATATATGGAGTAGAAAATACATAATTTTGGCTTCATCATTGGATAAATTAAGACGCATGAACATCCCTAAGGGCTCATCAACCTGGAACTTAGATGATAGCAATAGAGATCTTATCAGACACCGTACATTCTAAGAAATTCGAGATGGGAAAAGTTCCCTCTTTTGGTAAGATGTTTGGTAGAAACGGGGGAGGCTATTTAACAAATAAGACTTGAGTGAAATATTCCTCTTCACAAGTAGTCAAAAATTCTCCACAGTAGATCATTTTTTGAAACCAATACAGAATTACCTGAATTGGAGGCAATGGAAAGACTAAAGTGATTGAGTGAATCCCCCATTAACTGAGCAATGGAAGATGTTGAGAAAATAACTGCAATCTAGGAAAATATCCAATCAATATGACCAGGACATCCTTATATGGGGGTACTCCACCAAATGAATGTTTAATGTACAAGAGACATACAAACTAGAAATAGAAGACACTCTTGAAAACTATAGCTCTATCTAGAGGAAGATATGGAAATAAAACATTTGGGAAAAGGTCGCTTATTTCCTATGGCTTGCGTGTCAAAAAAGAATCTTGACTTGGGATCATGTTAAAAAGAGAGGTGTCCAAGAACCATCACATTCTATTATGTGTAGTGGCTAGGGAGAAAGCCTCGAACACTTGTTGAGTGCATGCCCCTTTGAAATTATGGAGCAAGTTAGCTCTTCTCTTTGGTCATCTAGATAGGGATCAACATAGCATTTATGAAACTATTGACATATGGAGAAAAGGGCTCTTCTTGAGCCCAGTCCTTAACATATCTTGGGTTCTGAAATAGGCTTTCTCCTTTAGGTGATATGGAAAGAACACAAAAGAATAATCTTCAAGAATCAATTTACAAACTAGGAGGGGATCTGGAAAGGCATTATCCAGAATATTGGAGAGACAATCCTAGCAAACCAATGGCACCCAAATGACTAGTAGGTTCCCCCCATATGGCCAAAATATTTCACCAGTTGAATCTATTCCCCCAAATGATATCACCTTCGTCATGGAAGCTCATGGTATGTCCTAGCTCATTTGTTTTTCATTACTCAACTCCTCCAAAAAAATTTGTGAAGCTCAACTTGGATGGATCTTCCAAAGGAAACCCTAGGGACGCTTGATATGGAGTAATTTTCAGGGATTTTGATAATAAAATCAAGATCATATATGAAACAAATTGTGGATTTTTTGGAAACAAAAAAATATAATTTAATGCTCTGGAGAAAGGCTTAATCATTTCCAAAATAGAAGGATATAGGAAATTGATGATAGAAGTTGACTTGTGTCTTGTGATTGAGGTTCTAAAAAAACTCAACCAAGGCTCTAATAGTGAAAATATTATTCACAGTTGGAGAAAAAGTTGATTGATATATAATATTAGAAACCTCATCATTGAGTTTGATTACTTAATTCCATCCCATGTTAGACTAGAAGGAAACAAGGCAGAAGATTTTTTGGCAAATTGGGGTTGCCAAAATGTAGGAAGGCTATTAGATTTACCATGGCCTCTAATAGAAAATAGAGAAGATATGGATAAGCTTAAGCATATCTTGGAAAATGATGCTAGTGATGGTAATCTCCCACAGCAATATCTTAATTTGAGACCCCTATTCAGTGCGAGAGCCCATCAATTAGCATTAGTGAGATAAGAGCCATGAGCAGAGAAATTATGAATTATAATGACAGGAAGTCAAATTGTGGCCCTCATTTACTTCCCTACACATGTAAGGTGTCAAATAACATTAATAGGTTTATTATGGGGTGTAGGCTCCGAACAAAAATATCACCTTTGGGGTTTGGCCCAAAAACTCTAGTTTCGTCAGGTTCCACTATAAATCAATTTTCTGAAGCTTCAAGGGTGTTTGTGAAAGGAATTCTCTAGCCTGACTTTTCCTATTAGTCTATGAGAGATTTTTGTGGGTATGTCCTTTTCATTTTCTTTAAGCACACCCTTCGTATTCTCTTCAATTTTTACCTCTTAAATTTTAAGATGGTTTTTTGTAAGCTAGTAAGACGAGAAAGTTACGATGACTTTCGAGATGGATGGATGATAAGAAATTTTGATTTTGATAAAAGGTCTACACACCTTTATAGTCTTTCTATTTATTATGGAATTTTTCTTTCTCTGAATTCTATGGATTCTACAAATGATTATGGAACTTTAATTTGTGTCTTTGGTTTATGGTTTTTCTCTCAAGTAACTACCTTAGAGATAAACCATTTTCTTAATCTGGTATGGGGAAATCGAATGACGAATTCACATGAATGGTTAGTCGTCTCGGCCTCAAGGGGGTCCTATACACCAAAAGTAAAATATGGTGGGCCATTGCATCAAGCGTGGATCAGCTTCATGTGGAATACTTTGTTTTATGAGGCTCTTGCTTACTATCCTATTATATTATGTCATTTTACTTTTACAGGGTTTCATTTCTTCTAGCCTTGTAACGCTACCACACCAGGATGTCTCTCTATGAGTTGGTTTCCAGCTCGGATGGGCTACCAGGTGGTAGTATTTGTGGTACTCAAATTCTGGTTGCATTCTGTAATTCAGTCTCATGACATGACCCTCCTCGCATAGAGGAAACTCATGCCGAAAAGGCCAGGTCTAGAGTCAAAACAATTATCAAGGTAGAGGTGGAAGGAAATATCAGCCTTGGTATCCCAAGGACAGGGGGCATCGCAACATTACTGAGATGACCCAGGAGGCTGCACAAGCACATCAAGTCAATACGCCTCCACAGGCTCAGAATATTGATCTAGACTTGGAGGACTAGCAAACACTAGTCTAGTGTTTCCGAGAAAACTAGTGTCTTTTCGATCTGCTAGTCCCACTAGGATTGGTAGCTATCCTAGAAACAAACAATCAAAGCAAATTTTGATTTCCTTTATGTATGATAGATAAGAGAGAAGCAAAGGGACCAACGTGGATCTTCCACTTGACTCCTTCTCGATTTCTCTCTCCCTTGATAGAGCTTGCACCTCTTCTCCTACTTATCCCACTTAATGAATACCTGTAGAGACAAAGTAACAAAACACCATCAAATCATCTTGATCTATTATATCATAAACAATGCAGAATCAGAAATACATTGATCATACAATGGCATTCACAAATAACAACATTCACAAATACACAATTGTATGGAGGAAAACTCAAAGAACTTTATTAATAATAGAATGGAGAATTACAACTGAGTTGTCTAATCCAACATCATCCTCCCAGCATCAAAACCATCTTCACCTCATGAAAAGAAAGATCACCCAACAATACAATGACCTTCTCAAAGACAAACGATCAGCACTTCCTTACAAATTACAAAATTCGAGCCTCTAGATCTCTCAGATGAGGGATCCATTTATAGATGTCTGCAAGGGTGTGAGTCATCTCTAGGTTTTTGATTAGTGTCATTCCACTTGTAGTTCTTGGTTCCACTTGGAGATTTCTTGGATCTCTTACTCATCCCTGGGCAAATTCAGAGAGGCAAGTGTCATAGGAGAAGTTTCTGGAAGATTCCATGAGCATCCACTTAGCAAACTGTCTCTGACATTTGTCCATCCTTGCTCATCGCACCCCACAGAAGGTGTCTTCAATATGCATCGCACCTAGCTAGTGTAGAAGTTAGTATGCATCGCACCTTGACAGTGGGGCAGTTAGTATGGTCCAGTTTTGGCCAGTTCTGAGTGGTTTTTCAGGTGGAACTCTTGGGGAATGATGTAATCAGTTGACCATGATCATTTAGGGTATGAAACAACACTTGTAGGGGTTAAGAATCCTTTGGTTTATCGACATATAAGATTGGGGTTGTAGTGCCCAAATATGTCTATAACAATTACCCCCTAAAGCATGAAGTCGTAAATATTTTGATGTTGGGTGAAATGCTTTAACATGAGGATCCGAGGTATTCGAACTGGAAGGTGACCTGTATAATATACAATATAATACAGCATCATCATATTATTTTCATGATCTAGCTGAGGCAGTGATTCCCATGCTTAGCTTTATAAATTCGTTTTCATGTACATAGGACAGATAATTGTCTGTAGTTGCAGACTGGTGATTCTTCATATGAAGAGTCATCTTCCTTAGCTTAGATGACTATCTGTGCAACTTTTGTGTACATTTGATGTCTTTATATTCCTGAATATATCGCAGCCCGGATGGATGAAACTAGATCTAGGGTCTTCAAACTCGTTCAATCTTCGCCCGATGTACAAGTCGATCCATGTGAAAAGATGTCCTGAAATCGAACATGGAAAGACATTGCCTGATTACCAGCCAATAATGTAAGCTGTTAACAGGCATGAGAGGAATCACCGTTAATGATAATGACCCTCAAGGTACTGCAGTACAATTCAAGTGGTGTGAATATATGATCCGATGTCGAACACCATGCAAAATCTTTGGGTCGAAGGCCATTGATGTCAACCTATCGCTGGAAGTGAGAAACTTTGCATTGAGGCATGCAAGCTTCAAAGTACTGAAAGGGTTGTTTCTAAGTCAACTTCTTGGATAATGATCTGATTTCGACAAGAAGTGACCCGTCGTAGGAGGGCCTTAATGTATCCCACAACTATGACACGAAATGAAGAAAATGATTTTCTGGAGGTGAAAACGATCTGATGATACAAGGTTCAGGAATGGCGGTCATGAAAAATGGAGGTTGAAGGTATTGCAGTGGATGAGGTGTTGACTGGATGGTGAATTCTCTCAATGAATTCTCTTAAACAAATCGGTGACACTGAGATGGATTGGTAGCCTTAACCCTAAAAGATGGATGGTATGGAGGACCAATGGTGATATGACCAGTGAACGGAATAACCCAACCTAACTCAATCATGGTGATGGAGTGAAAGTGTCATGTTCAAGAGCGACCTGCTACCATAAAATTCTTCAAGTTTTCTTCCCTTTTTCCCCAATCATTGCTGACCAGTACCTCTTTATTTTTTTCAAGCTTAAGGAGGATAACATATGCTTGTTCTATAATTTTCCCTTCTGGAAAACCTGTCACTATGTTTTAGCGAGTCTAGCGACAGTGAAACTCGTTCTTGTCTGGGTGGACAAGTTTTTCGCTATTGTTTTATTGAGTTTAACGACAAAGATAACTCAGTCCTTTTCATGTTTAGAGAGTTTGAAAAGGGACGAAAAGAAAACTCCAGTAGTTCTTTTTCGTAGCATAATCCCTTAGGTCCAAAAAAGATTAAAATAATACAAAAGGGATGATTTTTCTATAACTTTAGCGAGCTGAAAAGATAAGCGCTCGATCTTTTTTTGTTAAGATAATCCCTCAGGTCCGAAAAAGATTAAGATATACAGGAGGGATGGCATTCCAATCACTTTAGCAAGCTAGAGAGGCTAATAACTCAACAATATTTTCATATATAGCGAGTCTAAAAATAGTTTAAAGGGGACTCGTTTTTTTTTTTTGAGGAACGAGTGGTGTTTAGGGTAGCAACTGGTTTCGGTTAATATTGGAACTTCTCAAAACATGGTGATGTGAAGAGGGTGGCTAACGAGACCACTCATTGTAGCTGTTCCTAAAAATGTTAAACAATCAAGTGGAAGCGTATGATTGGCCAAACGGATGGAGGTGATGGAGGAAACACAACCAAGGTTCAAAAGGTTGATATAATTTGCAATCACAAGGGTTATTTACTGAAGGTGGGTTCATTTTTTAACGAGCTTGAACTCTGGGGGAACATATGCTCATTGGTAGGTTTATTTTTTAACAAGCTTGAACCATACGATAACATTTCTCATGGAAGTGCGGGTTCATTTTTTAGCGACGAGCTCGAACCTTGCAGAAAGTATGCTCGGGAGTGCCGGTTCATTTTTTAGTGATGAGCTCGAACCTTGCGGAAAGTATGCTTGGGAGAGTCAAAGATGTCCTTCATTGGTGGGTTCATTTTTAGTGAGCTTTAACTCTACAATAACATATGCTCAGTTTCCTTTTTATGTAAGCTAGGAATGACCAAACTACAAAGATAAAAAACTATTAAAGCTAAGGAACTGTTGAGGTTAGGTAGGATGGTTTCATCAACTTGTTTAGACAAAACCCTTCCTTTGCTTCACCCATAGAATAGACGAAGGTGAATGGTGTGTCGGACCAATCACCTGACCTCAGGAGTTAAAACCAAGAAGCTAAAAAAATATAAAAAGCTAAAAAATGAAATTGGTCGTTTTTCTCTTGCATAAAAAGGTTTGCATGCCCCCAGGCATCGAGAAAAGGAGAGTCTCCAGTAACCATATGGGAATCGTTGTAGTTAAGTAGGATTGTTTTTGTCAACTTGATTAGACAAAAACACTTCCTTGGCTTTGTCCACAGCGCAGACAAAGGTGAATGGTGTGGGTTGGCACTTCCAAACACATAACCTACAAGGAAATTGTTAGGGTCCCACCCTAACCCCCTTATTTATGTAATAGGATCGATTCATAGTTATAGTTAAGTAAAGAGTCAATAAAGCCCATATTAATAATTGTAAGTGGTTAACCCACATTTAATGATGGGACCACAGTTAGTTGCAAATGGGCCATGGTATTAGATAGATGGTATTAATAAGAACCATGGTATTGCCCCATGGTATTGCATGTATGAATCCTATATAAAGGATAGGGACTCCTTTTGAGGACCATCGTGTCTTATTTTGTAATCGAGCTCAGCTCTATTAGAGGTTGCCCCCTTGAATAGGCAAGTGAACTTTGCTTTCTGAATAATAAAATACTTGCTGTTATTGCTCATTGTTCTATGTTCTAGGTATATTTCTTCGCATATTTGGTATTCTGGTATCGTCTTGCAGGTTAAGAGCATAAAAAGTGGTATCAGAGTGCTTTCCAGGGCTGGTGGGATCTCCAATTTTTACAAAAAAAAAAATTGGCTAGAGACGTATTCCGACGTCTTTAAACCATGGGATCTGTCGTTGAGCACATAAACCTACAAATTTTGGGAGGCATGCATGCAAGAAATACAAGAGGTGGTCATGCTTGTTGGAATCCCTTGTAACCCCTGTGGGTACCCCTTTGAGTAGTAGCGCATTAGACAAAACCACGCATGGACTGTCTTCCAAGTACCCTCTGGGTATATCAGAAGCCCCCTAGCTCCCTTGATAACCTCGCCGTAGATAAACCATTCGTTGTCTTGCTACTATAGTACACCAAGAGCAGCACTCGGAGAGATTACTCGTGCGTATGATAGGGTAGTCGGGTTGTACGGCTAAGGGTATGGTTGATCCTCCTTTGTTAGTGCCTTGAAAAATTGGGTCGAGTACCACTGTCAGACCCTTATGTATATTGCGATCTGTAGCATCTAACACTCCTGGAGACCATAGTTCCTTGATCTATCTCTAGATCACACATAATCTTTGCCAGATCAAATAATGCTAGTGGGGTTTTTGTCACCGCAACAGCAATCAGTTCCGTAGTTTAGGTCTATTATATCAGCCATTCAGATCTCTCAGATCCATCAGATCCGCATAAGCAATCAGTTCTACCATTCTGATCCATCAGATCCACCATCTAGATTTGAGTAGTTGTGTGGGTTCCTATACCTGGGAATGATTTTCACAGGACTTTTGGCAGCATTGACAAGTCTAGCTAGTCTCTTCACCTCTTTGGCACCCACCAACAATCCCATCTGTGACCACCCAAGCTGGACATGTATAAATTTGATGGCTCTCACCCGACAGCATGGATAGCACAAATGGAGCAATATTTCAATCTAAATTACATCCTAGATAATGCCACTCAGCTTAGTGTGGGTATAATGTACTTGGACAATGAAAGATGGCAATCATGGCAATGGCATCAACATTGCTATGGAAGGCCCTTGACTTGGGAGACATTGAGAAAAGCTCTTATGGATCGCTTTGACCATGAATCTACCTTTCTAGGTTGTCTCACTAATCTTCGATAGATAGGAACAATGGATGAATATATTACAGCCTTTGAAGCCTTAGCTTTCTGCACTGGAGGTCTACAAGATGAGTTCTACACGGAATGTTTTTTCAGTGGTCTTAAAGAAGCCATACAAGCCCACGTCCGACTGCACCACCCTCCCTCATGGATGCAGGCTTGTAGGATAGCTTGTGAAGTAGAACGTGCATTAGTGGCCCAGTCCAATCTCCCAAATTTCACCGCCAAGGGTCATCCCCCACAGGCTCACAGCACTACCCAAACACTCAAGGTTCAAAAGGTGTCACCTGCAAAAATGGCAGAAAGAAGAAAGCAAGGATTATGTTACTACTGTGATGAAAAATACTCCCCCTGGCATAAATGCAAGGAGCCCAAATTCTTTCAAATTGATGCTACTAATCACAGTTCATCGGAGGAAGCCCCACCACTTGAGGAGCCAGAGGAGGAAGAAGAGGACAACCAGCAGGACAATGTACCTGAAGAGCCAGTTATTTTGTTGCATGCTTTGGCAGGGATTTCTTCGCCTCAAACCCTCAAAATTAGAGGTTTTATTAAGCATTGCCCAGTATTAGTCTTGATTGATAGTGGAAGTACACATAATTTTATCCATCAGAGAGTCGCGGAAGCAGTGCATTGTTTTGTACGAGCAATTTCTAACTTCCAGGTCCAAATTGTTGATGGGGGAACAATGAAATGTGAAGGCCGCTATGAAAATGTCAAACTTCAAATGGGGGATTATCAGTTAAAGACCCACATGTTTGCCCATACACATGGGAGGGTGCGACATTGTCCTAGGTGTTGAATGGCTTCGCACACTTGGCCCAATCACAATGGATGTCCAGGAGTTATATATGATCTTTAAGCAGAACAACCACACGCATACCCTCCGTGGACTCCAGGCAGGAGCTCCCTCTATCATCAACTCACATCGGATGGAAAATTTGTTAAAAATGGCCACCATGGAGTTATAGCTCAATTTAATTCCATCCAGGCCTTTGAAGCCAATTCTCTTCAGATTCATTCTGAGATGCAACAGATCTTAAATAACCATCTGCCAGTCTTTGACAAGCCTCATGAGCTTCCACCCTCGAGAGGGCAACATGCATAGCATCACTTTGGTCCCAAGGGCCCAACCACCAAATGTGTGCCCATATAGATATTTGTTCGCCCAAAAGAATGAAATAGAAAAAATAATCAAGAACTTTTGGAAGCAGGCATCATTTGTCCCAGCATTAGTCCTTATTCATCACCGGTGGTCATGGTGCTCAAGAGACATGGGGAATGGCGTATGTGTCCAGACTTCAAGGCCCTTAATAAGTTGACAGTCAAAGATAAATTTCCCATCCTGGTTGTTGATTATTTGCTGGATGAACTAAATGGGGCTCAATTCTTCACTAAGCTTGATCTTCGCTCAGGCTACCACCAAATTCGCATGAAATAAGTCGACATTCCAAAGACTGCTTTCCGAACTCATGAAAGCCATTATGAGTTCCTGGTCATGCCATTCGGTCTTTGTAATGCCCCATCCACTTTTCAAAGCCTTATGAACCACCTACCAAAACCATATCTCAGAAAAAAAATTCCTTGTTTTCTTTGATGACATCCTCATCTACAGTCGCACTTGGGCCGCACATCTTCAGCATGTAGATCTTCTCTTGCAACTGCTCCGCGAGCATAAATTATTTATTAATATGTCCAAGTGTTCTTTCTGCGTGGAAGACGTTAAGTATTTGGGCCACATTGTGGGGTGAAGGTGTCAGGGTGGACCCCAAAAAGATCTAGGCAATGTAGGATTGGCCTCAACCTAAGACATTGAAGAGCTTGAGAGGATTTTTGGGTCTCACGGGCTACTATCACAAATTTTTCTGCAATTTTGGTCACATTGCGAAGCCCCTCACTCAAATCCTCAGGAAAAATTCATTCCTCTGGAATGATGAAGCACAACAGGCCTTTACAGCTCTCAAAAATGCCATGTGTTCCACCCCAGTCTTAGCACTACCCGACTTCACCAAAACTTTTGTCATTGAATGTGATGCTTCGAGTATGGGTATTGGGGCAGTCTTAATGCAGGAAGGTCAACCCTTGGCCTTCACAAGCCAACAACTAAGTGAGAAGAATCTGGGACAATCTACCTATGAGAAGGAGATGATGGCCATCTTACATGCAGTAGATACCTGGCGACCACACTTATTGGGGCGATGTTTCCAAATCTGCATAGACCATCAAAGCCTTAAATATTTTTTGGAGCAACGCCTATCCTCACCACAACAAAATAAATGGCTCACCAAAATGTTGGGATATGATTATGAGATAATTTACAAGAAAGGGCGCGAAAATATTGTAACAGATGCATTATCCCGCCAATTTGAGAAGGAAAGTACCATGCTCACAATTTCCCTTCCCATTCCAGAATGGATTGAAGAGGCTCGCAAGGAATGGTTTTCACATCCCTGGCTCTCCCAACTCATTACTCAATTTCAGGAAGATCAAAATTCCACAAAGGGCTACTTGTGGCAAGATGAGATTCTTTGGGCTACAGAGTCGTAATATCACCAACATCCACCCTCAAAAGCCGCATTTTGGTGGAGTTGCACTCATCTCCCACTACAAGACATTCAGGCTTTCAGAAGACATATGCTCACACTCGAAGGTCATTTTTTTGGACAGGCATGAAAAATGACATTCTTACTTTTGTAGCTGAATGCGACATCTGTCAGTGCCACAGAGGAGAAACAGTCAAAGCACCAGGCACATTACAACCATTGCCCATCTCGGCATCAATGTGGACGGAGGCTTCTATGGATTTCATTACAGGTCTTCCAAAGTCAGGAAACAAGTCAGTCATCATGGTGGTTGTGGACAGACTTTCTAAGTATGCTCATTTTTTCGCCCTACCCCACCCTTTTACACCGAATTTGGTCGCTCAATCTTTCATGGATCAGATCTTCAAATTGCATGGCATGCCCACTTCCATTGTGTCTGATCGTGACTCGATCTTCACCAGTAACTTTTGGCAGGAACTCTTCTAGCTACAAGGTACCCAACTACAACTCAATACTTCCTATCATCCACAAACTGATGGTCAAATTGAAGCAGTCAAAAAATGTCTGGAAACCTACCTTAGGTGTTTCACTTCAGAAAAGCAACATCTCTGGGTATAGTGATTACCTCTAGCTGAATGGTGGTATAACATCAACTATCATTCCACCACCAAAATGACTCCATATGAAGCAATTTATGGTCAACTCCCTCCTTCCCCTACTTTGTATATCAAGGGGTGCTCGAAGGTACAAGCAGTGGATCAACTCCTACAAAACCACACAACCATGCTATCCCATCTTAGAGAGAATCTTCATCAAGCTCAAAACTGCATGAAGCAATAGGTAGATCAACATCACTCAGAACACCAATTTCAAGAAGGGGATCAGGTATTTTTGAGGCTGCAACCATATAAGCAAACATCACTCAAAGACAAGGGTTGTCAGAAACTATCTCCAAAATTCTATGGACCATATCAAGTACTTCAGCGCATCGGAGAAGTTGCCTACAAGCTAGCTTTGCCACCCACTGCAAAAATCCATCCAGTTTTCCATGTCTCATGCCTCAATAAAGTGATTGGGAACAATTGCAAAATTCAAACCAGTCTACCTGAACTAGATGAAGAAGGGTTAATCTGGTTCTAACCTGAATAGGTCCTGGCCACATGAGAACGACACCTGCAGGGCCGCATGATCAAGGAAGTCCTCATCAAGTGGAAAGACACCTCTCCGGAAGATGCAACCTAGGAACCAGCCACTAGTCTTCAGCAGTTTCCGTAGCTTCAGCCTTGAGGACAAGGCTATTCTTATGGGGGAGGGCATGTTAGGGTCCCACCCTAACCCCCTTATTTATGTAATAGGATCGAGTCATAGTTATAGTTAAGTAAAGAGTCAATAAAGCCCAAATTAATAACTGTAATTGGTTAACCCTCATTTCATGATGGGACCACAGTTAGTTGCAAATGGGCCATGGTATTAGATAAATGGTATTAATAAGAACCATGGTATTGCCCCATGGTATTGCATGTATGAATCCTATATAAAGGATAGAGACTCCCTTCGAGGAGCATCGTGTATTATTTTGTAATCAAGCTCAGCTCTATTGGAGGTTGTCCCCTCAAAGAGGCAAGTGAACTTTGCTTTCTGAATAATAAAATACTTGTTGTTATTGCTCATTGTTCTATGTTCTAGGTATATTTCTTCACATATTTAGTATTCTGGTATCGTCTTGCAGGTTAAGAGCATAACAAAAATGGTCTTTCAGACCAATCACATTACCTACAAGGAAATGGTGTTTCAGACCAATCACATAACCTACAAGGAAATGGTGTTTCGGACCAATCACATAACCTACAAGGAAATGGTGTTTTAGACCAATCACATTACGTACAAGGAAATGGTGTTTCGAACCAATCACATAACCTACAAGGAAATCTATCTTTTCAGTTGGGTTTGTTTGTCGAGGCAGACCAAGGTGTATGCCCCCTAAGCTTCGTTACATTCACCGGACTACTCGCCGCAATCAGGTGGATGGAATGAAGGTTGAAGAGACACTCTTGATGCAAATAGACCAATTAGGGATGATGTTTAACTTATAGCTGTGTTTGAACCGGGAAATGAAAGCTGGTCGACAATATGGACAATTTTTCCTTCATGCAAGAAACACATCACTCGAAAGAGTGTTGAAACAATAGCTTCCATGTTGTAAACATAGCCACGTCCGAGGAGTAGATTGAAACCTAATGGTCCTTGGACTACCATCACATTCAAGTGAACAGTTTTCTTTCTCAAAGTTATCGGAAACTTGGGAAGGATCCCTAATGGTCGAGTGGTTCCTTTATTAAAGCCTAACAAATTCTATGTAACAGGAATAAGCGACAGAGAACCAAGCACTTTCCAAGTAGTTGAGGAAAGGATACTCACTAAAGCCCCTTCATCTATGATAGTGCCAGACACAATCATTTTGTAAACTTGTACTACAATTCGGAATGGTACATTATAAGGAAGGCGAGATCTTGCTAATCGATTCCAATCAAAGGAAGTGATTAGACTGCTTGGAGGGGGTACCGAATAAATGGGTGAAATAACCCCTTGAGTAGCGGAAACTGGGGGATTCTCTTCCTGTTGTGAAGCAACGGGTGGATTGCCCCTAAGTTCATCAAACTCCGAATTGACAAAAAGAATTTGAACAGTATCGTTCTCACTCTCTTTGGGAATGATATCGTCTAAAGGTGGATCTTCTAAAGGCAAGACTGGGTCGACTGCCATCTCGACCTGTTGACTTTGGTCCGATGTGGACTCAGAAGATTTACTTTCAATGATAGGTGTTTCGACCAATGGTTCAGTTAAGTCAGTCGGATTTTCAACTAGTAAAGGACTAGGGGAAAGTTTCTTTTATCTTGCGGTGAAGCAGGACGGTTATGCAAGACTCTTTTGGCCTCATCAAAAAAATACAACGGGGAAGACGATGGTCCCCTTCACATATTCCACATGGAGTTCTAACTTTTCCTTTCTGTCCAGGAATTTCAATTTTCACTAGTTGATGGTGTGTTGTCAACATGATCACCAAAGGTTGATGAAACCGGGTGCGAATGGGGAGACCATTCTCTCAAGATCCGTGGAATTCAAGGACAATCTCGATGAAAATGGTTTCCTTCACAAATTAGACAAGGATATTTTGGAGATTTAGTGTGCGGATTTTTATAAGATGATTCATGGTTGCCCCGTTGCTTAACTGACTTCTTCTTTTTCTTCTCCTTTCCTTTCTTCTTCTTCTCAGGCACTTGGTTACTAGCATCACTATTTTCACCAAGTGAAGATGAAAAATGGGAGGGAGAAATGAACAAAGAGGAAGGTGAAGGGTCAACTTCAATATCAACTAGATGCTGATTCGATTACTGAGGAATCAAGTTATTTTGAACCACATAGGTTGATAACAGCCACACTAGCAGGCCAATAGTCAGACCTGGCAGAGACAATGTGGCCATATGAGGTGCACCAATATTTCCCCAAGATGTAAAAGGGCTAGGAATCCCTCAAGAGGGATTCCATGATTGGTAGACTCCATTAACTTAACCTAAGATCAACGAAGGAATAGGGATGTTATTCCAAATTTAAATAAATTTTAATGACACTTTAACACAACTTTGTTTTTTCAATTTTTAAGAGTCGATAAAAAGCTAAATATGACTCTAGTCCCATTTGATTTTTAATGATCCTGAAGTGACAAGTGCTCAGATGGACCTTTTCTTTTAAGGAGTCGAAAAGGAATGAAAGTGACTACTCTGGAAATCTAAACAGAGGGATTACCAAACCAATCGCAAAAGTGAAAAATACACCTTGGTGATAAATTAAAGAAAAATTACCAAGGACTTATGTACGGTAGTCAATCTTCCCAAACGCTGTGTTCAGTGCATTGCGATCGATAGGGCGGCAGGCACAGCTTCCTATGGATAAAGGATATCAGCCTATTGTGGTCACCCAATATATACTCGATGGTACTGGGAGCACAAGTCTGTGCTAGAACTTGTCATATCAAAGAGGAGGAATCACCCAACCTTTGATGAAAATGATAGTTACTAGATTTTTAGACGCCGAAACATGTCTTTAGCCTAGACCTCTAGATGTGTTGCGTTAGGTTCCAAAGCATTGTTAAGTTCATTAAAATTTATTTTAGAGTTGATCTTGCTTAAAAGTTTGTCTTTCAAGGTTCACTGCGTGATGTAAATGTAAAATTCCTAAATATGCAATCTAAAATGATAAACAATCATTGTTTATTTTTAGCAATGAAAATCCTAGCTACTAAGGAAAGAAGGTTACGATTTTTTCAAACAGAGAGCAAAGAGCACACACTAAATGCACTTTTCCTAAATCAATTTTCGCAAACTATCTAAATGCAAATGCAAATGCATGTATTTGTTTTTTCGTTCCCTTTAATGTAAAGAATTCCAAAAGGAAAACTAAAGTATAGATCTGAAATATTTTCTTTAAAGCGACATTTCGACAATTTCTTTTTCAAAATGAAAGGAAAACTTAAATGACACTTTTCAATTTCGAATAGAAAATGCTTTCGTCACTTCAAAATTTCAAAAAATCAAATCAAATACATGACAAAAAGTCTGATCGACTATTTAAAGAAGGAAGACTCAATGACATTTCTCTTTTTGATACAAAACGATAGTTACGACACTTTTTTGCATCAAAACAACACATCAATTTATACAACTTTTTGACTAAGGATTGCAAATGATGGACAAATAAATAAAAACATTTGCTAATCCTAATCAATGGAGACTGAATTATGTAAAGAAAGGAGGCCTCAACAATGAGATATTTTTCATAAGCAGCAAAACAATTGAATAGAGCTGAAAACAAGGACAAAAAACCCAAATTTCAAGGAGAGAAATAAGACTACTCAGTCATCACACCTGTGCTTCACAGAAGCAAGGATGCATCTCACCTGCTACACACAGGAGGTGCGATGCATACTGGCTTCTAGTGATAGACAGTGCGATGGGCTAGGGAGCGAATCTGAGGTGGGTTTTTGCTCAAATTTGCAGCTGACTTCAGTGATTTAGGTTGAGATATTATGAATAGTAAAGAAAAAAGTACAGGGGTATGATCTTGGAAGGTTATTGAGCTACCAATAGGGCATCTAGAATGTTTTTAAGTCAGATGTTAAAATTATAAACTAAACCAGAGATTGACTGAAGCAACATTCATCTACTTCGCAATTGCAGAGAAAAATGGTTCGAAGGCTATCTGGCTAACTTCAGGCTCCGTCTATAGTTTATAAAACAAACAATCAACAATAAACAAACAAACTATTCGATCCCCAGTGGAGTTTCCATTTTTTTCGGGAAAACTACTGTCTTTTCGATCTGCTAGTCCCACTAGGATTGGTAGCTATCCTAGAAACAAACAATCAAAGCAAATTGTGATTTCCTTTATGTATGATAGATAAGAGAGAAGCAAAGGGACCAACCTATATCTTCTGCTTGACTCCTTACTTGATTTCTCTCTCCCTTGATAGAGCTTGCACCTCTTCTCCTACTTATCCCACTCAATGAATACCTGTAGAGACAAAGTAACAAAACACCATCAAAGCATCTCGATCTATTTTATCATAAACAATGCAGAATCAAAAATACATTGATCATACAATGACATTCACAAATAAAAACATTCACAAATACACGATTGTATGGAGGAAAACTCAAAGAACTTTATTAATAATAGAAGGGAGAATTACAACCGAGCTGTCTGATCCAGCATCAAAGCCCTCTTCACCTCATGAAAAGAAAGATCACCCAACAATACAATGCCCTTTCTCAAAGACAAACTATCAACACTTCCTTACAAATTACAAAGTTCCAGCCTCTAGATCTCTCAGATGAGGGATCCATTTATAGATGTCTCCAATGGTGTGAATCATCTCTGGGTTTTTTATTAGTGTCATTCCACTTGTAGTTCTTGGTTCCAGTTGGAGATTTCTTGGATCTCTTACTCATCCTTGGGCGAATTTAGAGAGCCAAGTGTCATAGGAGAAATTTCTGGAAGATTCCATGAGCATCCACTTAGCAAATTGTCTCTGACATTTGTCCATCCTCGCTCATCGCACCCCACAGAAGGCATCTTCAGTACGCATTGCACCTGGCTAGTGTAGAAGTTAGTATGCATCGCACCTTGACAGTGGGGAAGTCAGTATGGTCCAGTTTTGGCCAGTTCTGAGTGGTTTTTCAGGTGGAACTCTTGGGGAATGATGTAATCAATTGACCATGATCCTTTAGGGTATGAAACAACACTTTTAGGGGTTAAAGAGCCCTTGGTTTATCAACATATAAGATTGGGGTTGTAGTTCCCAAATATGTCTATAACATCTAGGGCCCAAGCCATTCTAGAGGCAGATATACTCAGTTTCAGTAGACAATATATTTATATTGGATAATGAAGAACATCATCAAAAAGGATATGGAATCTTCCTCTACTGGTTCAACCAATCCAGACACAAATCTGCAGGAAATTCACAAGGAATTTCAACTCATTCAGCGTCAGATTCAACAACAAAATGCTCACCTCAGTCGCATCGAGAAGCACATTCCCCGCTTCCCACAATATGAATTTTCGTGGTCTAGCACTAAAGATCCAATGCCCATAGACTATTATGATGATTATTTTTATGAACAACATGATTATGTTTTGTTTAAATTTTGAGAAGTATACATGATTTCTTTACAGCCTTTGAGTTTTTTTTATAGTTACATAGCCAATAGGAAAATTAAAGACAATCAAACTTATATAACATTGCTAGATAGTCTTATAATTTTGAAATTTTGGATGGATTACAATACAGTCAGATGGCCAACAAACCTAGTTTCTTAGTGAGTAGGTTGAGGCCATCTTATCCTATTGAATATGGATGTAAACCTTACCTGATGTTTTGAAAAGTAATAAAAAGAAACTACCAAGCTTACGAAAAAAAAAAAAATGTTGTGGCCTAATAGAAATTGTTTTCTCTCTCTATATTATTGTGTGATATCATGGCGTAGAAAATATAAATAACATTTAATTATATATAAAAATAATATACAAAATAACACACACACACATAATGAAGAAGATAGAAATAGTTAAGATATTTCCTTCCTCTATATAACTATCATGTTTATTATCCTCCATTAACTCATAACAAATATCTCGACAGCTCAAACATTCATGGGGATCATGTGAACCTACATGTGGTCTATCCTAGCCAGACATTGTTGTAAGGGTTGAATCTCCAACCCATTCCCCAACATCACCTTTGGTTCACTCCTCATGAGATAAGACTTAAAAATTTCAATGTTACACCAAGCTACAAGTTAGAATGGAAATAACTATATGTGTTTTGGGTAATGTTCTCACCTAATGGAGGATGTTGGGTAATGGGGTTATAGCTTCACCTAGAAGGACAAGGACTTAATGCTTGGTCATGCTTGGCATTCACTTTATCTTATGAAAACTCCCAACCCACCTCCTAGAATTATCCAATCTCAAATTAGATGACATGGAGACCAAAAATGAACTTTGCAAGAATTTTCTAAGGAAATAAAAAGGCACCTTCCTATTATTACATGGATTTTAATCAAAGAGCATAAACGACCTATCCATCCAATGATATAAAAATGGATAAAATGTGCATTAGTTAATACAAGTGTGTTTCTTGTCCACATATGGTCGTAATTGGGTATGTGTATCGATGAACGTTAACATCAGTTGTAGCTTAGTAATGTTCATATGTCTAACTTGCTCATTTTTTAAACCAATTCTATAATACTCAAACATCCTAGCCCTATAAGTAGAAATATTAGTAAACATACACTGGGCATTTGTGATATATGCTACAATTCTATCCAAATATGTGGGTAGAGAGAATCATGAAGGCTTTCTCATATTTCTAAGGTTATATATGAGAATCCTCACAAAACTTAGACTTGCATCAATTTATCAAGGTTATTTCTTGGTGGTTCTGTTGGGTGGTTTTTTCCCCCATAATGTGATTTTTGGTTTGTATTTTTTATGGGTCCATAGTAACCAAGTGTCATGCAATTTAATAAGGTAAAATATCATTTAAAAATTCAATTTAAGGTAAATTATATGATGGGGAAAACATTTCCCTTTCCCTCACAAAATGAGTTATTTATTTTAAAAAAAAAAAAAAAAAAAGAACAATGAATTTGTTACTTGGAATGCTTTTAAGAGTTGGACAACAATTTGCTCAATTTCCTACCAAAAGCACACCTCAATTTGTCCAATGACCATCCAAAACGCATTTCCTAGTCTTAATGCATGGGAAGAAATAATGTCATAGTTGTTTGAAAATTTAAACTAGTAGGAAGTGTACACTTTCCCAATAGTGCATGCTTATTCTTAAAAATGCATATTCTCTCTTAGATATGTGAATGCATTCCTATGACTTACCTTGTTTCCACTAAGTTGGCCTCTAAGGTGGAAATCCGCAAGTTTTTGAAGTTGGGCACTCAGGAATATGCATGCATTCTTGCATGAGTATGTTGGTGATGGCCTCATTGACACTTTTGAGGCCATAATTATCTCATGAGCACTTTAAATATTATATTTAAAAATTTCATGTACTGGCGATAATGGTGGATAACATAAGAGATGAAGTTTTTCTGGAAGCTTGCATGAACTGATGAAAAGATGACATTAATCATGAACATTTCCTTAAACATCCTAAAAATGTTATGAAATCTATGGAGTTTCTTCATACTCAATCCAAGAATAAGGTTACATGTAAGTTTACCATTCGAACATATTTATGAAGTATAGTAGTTTTGGAGTCCATAACAACACTTCACCTCAACCTACTCTTACAAAAATAAATGGAGAAAATAAGAGAAACCTATTGAAATATTGTAAAAGGAAATTGAAGAAATAAGATAAAAATAACTATACTTTTGTTGTATCCCTAATCGGGGTGTGAGAAAGAACAAGCAGGCCCTGCCCCTGCCAACCAATTAATTTGATGATGTTGACATGGTACTCCACCACCCTCAACATGCACGAGGCACATGGAGCAGTGGCTTCTTGCATGCCTCTTCTTAATGACATTCATGAAGGTGGCAACAACAACCTTGAAAGGAATGTTTCAGGTTTTCATGCTAGTAAGTTTGGTAATTTTTTTGTTGGTAATCCCTGGTCGATTCTACCTTGGTCTAAGAAGCTCCATAGCTTGGGGGAGGTTCACTTCGCAGTCCTTCATCGGGTGTCATCCCATCCATCATCGCCTTAGGCCAACATTCACGGGTATGTTCTCAATCCTAATTTTGGTCTCTCTGCGGCCATGGATAATTCCCTAGTTTTGATGGTCTTTGAGATGAATGGAACTATGTTATAATGGATTGTTTCGAAGATGGTCCACTAGAAATCATATCTAGAAATTACAAATTGGTATGAGGGTTTCTCTGTTTTCTTTGCACATGTGTCTCTTTCTTATGGAATTCTCCTATTGCATATGGGTATTTGGTGGGCACGGCCTTTGTCTTGATCCCCTCCATCCTCCTGACCCTCGCCATGTGTTGTGATAGTGGTTTCCTTTAGAATGTTGGTATAATGGGTTCTGAGACTTTTGGTTTTCACCATAAGAGTGGCTCGGATTTTTCTCATGGCCTCTGTTATTCTAGGCAGAGAGGGAACCTTGTTTTCTGGTTATAAAACTATTTAAATTTTTGGGTGAAAGTTTGCATGAGAGGGAGGCAATGGGTTTCAATTAAGATGAGCTTATTACATCGGTTAATGTGGCAGGTCACCTGGTCTAGTGTGACCCATCCTCGGGTTGGCTAATAGGGTCTTCTCCTTCTATCATCATTCATATTTGCAATCCGTGAACCATGGTTCATGTCGCTGTATGAAAGGGAAAGGCCACTCGGAGCTCTCACTACCGAGAGAAGAAATATCGAGGTGCACTTGAGTTGTAGATTTTAATCCTGTATAGAAATTACCTGTAGATGATTTCTAAAAACATAAAATAAATAATGATGAGAATATAAAATAAATATACTAAGATTTTTCCCTAGATCCCAAAACCGAGACTACCAGATTTGATTTTTCATTATTCCTTTCAATGTTACAATACATATATATACATGTCAAAGCATTTAAATCTCAATCCATTAACCCTGGATTAGAACATAACCATAGTTCTATTGACCAGATCTACAAAATGTCATGGACATAAGACCATCATGCCCAAAACCGTGTGCAAAACCCATGCAAAAAACCATAGGTAGGTCTATCCACCTAATATAGGGTCTAAAAAATAATTCTCGGGGCACTTCCCTCGACCTCATGTAGGGGGGATACTGCCCCCCCGAAACCCCCCGATAAGGGGGGCTGCACTCCCTTTTGTGACCCCCCTATTATGCCTGGCACAACAAACAGGGGTATCTCTCGACCCCCCTATGACCCACCCACACGTACGACTAGTTGTGGAAAGAATATAACACACACCCAACATGAGTCTCATCTCACTAATGAACCTAAGGGTAAACCTCATGGATGAAAATCTGTGTCCCATATCAATGAAGTTGCCTCTACGTATCATGAGGTTAGTTTAGCCCAAGTCCACCAACTGATAGAAGCTTGGGAAGTTGAGCTTAACCTACAAGCTGGCCTTATGGATAGTGATATGGAAGATTGGCAATCTCTAGTGCCAGACCTTGGACACTCGTGGGGAAGAACTTCTCAGTATAAGCAAACTATCCATCTATATTGGATGATGAAGAATCCCTTGGTGAACTCTTCGGTACATATTCCTTCTGGTTTGACCTCATCTTCTCATAGGTTCCCAGATTACAACAAAGATCTCTAGCATATCCAGAGGTAGAATGGTCGCCTCAGCCGTATTGAACAACATATCCCATGTATCCCACAATATGAGCTTCAAGGCTCCAGTGCGAAGGATCTTTCTCATGTTGATTCAACTGATGATGAATAGTTGGATGCTTTTTGTTTAGTTTTTTATGCAATAGTCTTATATTTTATATGCTTATGTTTATACTTATCTAGAATCTAGGAAGTTTCAGGACATACAAGCTTATATAACTTAGACAGACAAACTCATACTATTTTTTTTTTGGATGGCTTATCATGCGGTTAGGTGGCCAACAGATATGTTTGGATGGCTTATCATGCGGTTAGGTGACCAACAGATATGTTTGGATGGATTATCATGCGGTTAGGTGGCCAATAGATATGTTTTCCTTTTGATCAAGTTGAGGCCACCTAACCACCTAGTTTCTAGATGTAACCTACCTGGTTTTTGAAAGATAATGAAAATAAAAGTCCTATCCAACTTACAAAAAAAATTGTACTTTTGTTTTATAAACAAATGTTTAAAACTACATAAATGTAAAGAACAAAATAGTTCATGTTGAAAAATAATAAAACAACACACACTCAAATGTGCACCAAATATGAATATAAAACACAATTTCAAAAATATTGTTATAAATGAGCTGCAAAATACTTATTTACCAATTAAAAAAACCTCCCAATAACAACTCAAATAAATCCATAAATATATATATATCCAAATCATAGATCCCCATTTATAATAATTTACAATCTAACATATTTATAAATAAAAATAATTATATGTTATTTTAAAAACTCATTCCCTCATCATTTTAATTTTAATAAAAAAAATTACTAAAATGAAATAAATGATATTTTTAATAACTTTGAATATATTGTAAAAATTTATATAATTGCAAAAAAATATTACTATAAATATATTCCTTATTTTATTATATATATATATATATATATATAAAACTAACCCATGAGATTTGAATTTAGAATCTCACGAAATATAGCACTTCATTATTCATATATTCGTCATAAGGATGGATAACACAAGTTTAGAATCTCAAGAAATATAACACTTCATTATTCATGTATTGGTCATAAGGATGGATAACACAAGCGATGAAAATTTGTTGGAAGCTTATATGGTTAGATAAAAAGAAGACATTAAGCTTGACCTTTTCCTTAAACATTTTGAAAATTTTATGGAAGCTATAAAATTCTCTTCATATTCGAGTCAAAAATAAGGCTACATGTAAGTCTACTATTCGAACATATTTATGAAAGTTTTGGAGTTCCTGCTCTCACAAAAGGAAATGAAACAAATAAGAGAAACCTACTCAAATATCATACAAGGGAATTGAAAAAAAAGAAAAAAATAACTATACTTTGGTTTTATAAACAAAATATTAAAAATCCATAAATGTCGAGAAACAAGATAATTCATGTTAAAAAATAATGATAAAACAACCAAACATAAATATTAATATAAAATACAACTTCACAAAGTGATATTAGAAATGAATTACAAAATATTTCTTTACAAATGAGGAGAACCTCTTCATAACATCTCAAATAAATAAATATATCCAAATCATAAATACTCTATAATATATATTATATATATATATATATATATATATATATATATATTTTATATTATTAAAAAAAAATCCATAGTTATTTCAATTTTAATAATAAAAATGATTAAAATGAAATAAGTGATAGTTTTAATAATTTCAAATGCATTATAAACTTTATATTAATCTGAATAATTGCAAATTTTTTTTTTTTCCCTTCGGAAAAAATTGTAATTTTATTCATGTTGATAAAATTACATTTTGTAGATGCCTTGAGGCATATGCATATGGCTGTTCCTGTAAAGACAGGCAGCATAACAGAAATAAGAAGCACATAAATAGTATAAGACTAGAAAGGAATGCAGCAAAATTTAAGATCTATCTCCCTATATTTTCCTTCCTTTTTTCTTCTCCACTTTTCGCCAAACTCCAGTGTTGGTAGTGGGATCAATTATGGCCAGTTGGTTTTCCTCTATGTGCCCAGGTTGTTCTTTGTCTGTGTCCGATCCTTCGGTACTATATGCTCGCTTGGTGCCGCTTATTTCCAGCTGTTGTTCTTGCTGCCGCACCATGCTGTTTGGTTCAAGTTTGGTCCCTACGGTGTTCTCTTCCTGCCTTTGGTTCTGTTCCCTGTATATATCAGTGGGTTCCGTGTTTAAAGCCTCCTCTTCCAGTGGTTCAGTGTGCTGCCAACCTTTTGGCTTTTTCTTATTCCCCTTAGGCTCCTTACAAGTTAGTGGACATGCATACTATAGGTGTCCTGTCTGCAAGCAGCTGCGACATCTGAAGGCCGTGTTTTCGTAGTCCAGTTGCTGCGTCCACATTGAATTATTGAAATTCAATGTAATGTGATCTGGGAGTCCTTGACTTAGGTCCACTTCTACACATATTCTAGCATATGTGAAAATTCCCCGGTTTGCTCTGTCCTCATCTATTTTGAGATGTTTTCCTAAGGAGTTTCCAATCGCTGTTAATGCTTTCCGATGCCAGAAATGGAGTGGTAGGTTGTGCAGCCTTACCCAAACTGGTATTGTCGATACTACCATGGTATTGGCATCGAAATCCGGGAACCAGGGAGTGATAAAGAGCCCAGCATTGCCCCAGAACCAGGGCCCCTGGTTGATGGTATTGTCTCGTTCCAGCTCTGTGTTAAATCTGACTATGAAGAATCCCTTTGGGCATAGATATATTTCGCAGTTGGGTGTCCATGATGTGTAGATCCATTGGTGTAGTGCATCGGCTTTGGGCCAATAGCCGTTAAATCTGCATATGACAGCATTATGAGTTAGATCTGAGTGTAGATCTATTACCTCGGGCAGTGAAATAGTTAGCATAGGTGCTTCTGACGCCTGTTCCACAATGTAGGGTCCTGGAAGCTCTGGAGTGGATGTTGTTCTGTGTTGCATTGGTTCTTTCCCTTTGGCTGCATCACGGAAAGAGCCTGTATTTTTTGAGCTGGTTCCCTTGCATCCGCCTCGGAGTCTGAGGTTGAGGATGATGGTTGAATCTTTGACCACTCCGTAATGTTGGAGCGTATGTTGGTCCTGCATGCAGATCCCTGAGTATAAGAGGCTTTGGAGTGCTGCCGGAGTTCCCAATTTGTTCTGGATCTGTCTTTTTAATTCCTGTACATCCATTCCCTCCTTGATTTGTGCACAACAGTGCTTGCCTTCTACAGATCTGATAAATATTTGTATCGGATCTGATGGCTCGACCTTATTCAAGCCCTGTTTCCCTTGGCTTTTCTCCAGATCTATCGTTCGTCCACCGCTTATCGTCCATTCTTTAGATTCAATATCCTTTAATTCTGGGCATATTTTTTCCTCCCCAGTGCTCTCTGACATCAGATCTGGGTCGCTTCTGATTCTCCAAACTGGATCTGTGCCAATTTTCGTTGTGACTTCTGCTCGCGTAGTCGTCTCCAACCAGGCCCCTGTTCGCGTGGCCAACTCTGTCCACTCCGCTCCACTGCCCTTATACGCGATTATTGGATGCAAATCAAGGTGGGTTTGCGCTATCATTTGCAGATCCGGCCACAGCGCTCCATACCCACCCTTGAATGCACTCGGGGGGTGCGGATCCAGGTAGGGTTGCGTTATCAATAGCGGATCTGCACAGTGGCGCTCTATTTTACCCTGGCCATGACCTGTTACAGTAAAGGCGAAGATTTTACCGTGAAAATAACCCTTAACCAGTAAATGAGAAAAATACCATGACCTGTGAGCCGTTCGTTCTTCATCCAGGGCTTGTTTTGTTGCAGGGGATCTGTGTTCCTTGTCTCTGCCATACCCGATCCAGCGCAGCGAAAACAGTTCAATAGGACCGGCGTTCAACCTCCAGGATTTCTTTGTTAACTCTGCCTCCTCGCATCGCATTGTGTCGGCGGCTCCCATGTAAACCCTAGCCATTCCTGCTTCAGACCTCCGCCGAATCCTCCCTTCGTTCTCTTGGACCTAACCATGAAATAATTGCAAATTATATACATAGATATTATATATTTCTGATTGGCTGACCCACACTATAACACTTTAAGATTTGTTAGAAACTTACACGATTGGATTAAAAGAAGAGATTAAACTTTTCTTTTTTTTTTATCCAGAAAATATTATGGAAGTTAGAGAGTTCTCTTCATACTAAAGCCAAGAATAAAGCTACATGTAAATTTACCATTCAAACATATTTATTATGTGGTTTTGGAGTTCGAAGATAAACTCACCTCAATCTATTTTCACATAAATATATATAATAGTGGTTTTGGATTTCATAAGATAACCTCGCCTCAACCTACTCTCACAAAAGGAAATCAAGGAATTAAAAACCAATTCTTTTATATATATATAATAAAAAAAAAAATGAAATTATATTAATGTCAAAAATTAAAATAATTAAGCTGAAAAATAATGATAAAACTACATACATTCCAATGTACACCAAAAATGAATATAGAACATAACTTCGAAAGTGATATTATCACTGAGCTATAAAATACTTCTTTACAAATTAGGAGAACTTCTTAATAATAACTCAAATAAATTCATATATTCAAAATCATAAATATTTATTTACAATAATTGACCATAAATATATTTTTAAATAAAAATAATTATATATTATTTAAAAAATGCATTCCCTCATACTTTTAGTTTCAATTACAAAAATAAATAAACAATATTCTCAATAACTTTAAATATATTATAAACTTTCTATTAATATAAATAATTGCAAAGCAATAATACTTCTTAATTATGATATAAATATATTCCCTATTATATATATTAAGGAGTTTTGAATCTAAAACTCCAGAATCATAGCACTGCACTTCATTATTAAGGTACCGTTAATTGAAGTACTTCCGGGACTTTGTTATAAATATAATTATTTAAAAATATTTTTAACCTTTTTTTATTCATTAGTTTATATTTAATTTAATTTTTTAATATAAAATAAATCACATTTCAAAAAACTTAAAATATATGATGACATTATTCTTATACGTAGTATATTTATTTTAATTTCAATTTTTCAAAGGATAAAAAGTATCAAATTGTCTAAGAAAGAAACTTTTTTGAATATAAAAGTTGGGAAAGAGTTTGCATGTTAGGAAATTTATTATTTTGAATACTTGGTAATATTCTAAATGAAGATGGATATATGCCCATTATTAACAATATTATTTATATTTATATTGGGGTGGTTTGTTGAAATATTTTATATTTTTTTAATTTAATATGTTAAGGTGATATATAGAGAGACAACACATTATGATTAAAGGAATTTTTTAAGGATTGGAATTTATTCAAAGTTTAGAAATCTTGGACAATTTTACTAGTTCATAATATGCAAAATATAAAATGTTTGGTGAATTTTTTATACAAATATTCAAATTTCTAATTATTTATATAGTCTCTATAAAATATTGCTGATTTTAAAGATAAAATAATTTTATGCTATAAATTTGGGTGAATAATTTTTAGAAAAAATAGAAATTGGTCAATTTTTTCTTTTAAAAAAATATAAAAAATTAATCCACTACCAATTTTAGCAACTAAAATTTTCCTTGATTATGATTTCATCCATTAAAAACTACATCATCTCCCCATAATAAATTGTAAAATGTCTCTATATCACCTTAAAAATATATTAAAAAATTAACCATAAACATTACAACATCTCCTATAATAAATTTATTATAGAAAGCATCTATATCACTTGTTAAAAAATAAACTCATACTCATATGATATAAAATATTATTACAAAATAAACTGATACTCGTGATATAAAATATTATTAGAAAAGAAGAATGAGTTAAAAAACACAACATTTTTTTTATAATAATAAATTTTGTTAATATAATTAGATTTTGATGAATTTGTTTATAAAATGATTAGTGTAGAATTAGTAATAACTTAGAGGAGATAATAAAACGATTCCAACCATATTACAAAGCGTAAATACCATTCTTATATTATTTTCATAGCATAAATACCCTTTAACAACAAATTTTTAAATTAAATTTCAAACGTAAGTTGTAATTAGTTTTTTTAAAAACCAAATCTGAAACACATCAGCGAAAAAATAAAAAATAAAAACAAATTCTGCGAATCATATAAATAATAGTAATTAACTAAACCACAAATCCATGTGAATTGAAGAGATACCTTGAGACGGCACATTGGAAACCATATATTTTCATATGGTTATAACTTATTAATAACGTTTTTGTTTTTTAAAATTAGATAACAATTGTTTTAAAATCAGATATGGATTTTGTTAAAAGCATCCATGTGAATTGTGAATGGGAGGAGAACTTTGTGTGTAATAAGGATAAATTTTAATTTTAATTATATAATAATTATTTCTTATTTCTTCATTAATAGCTAATGAATTTTATATTATTAAATATTTTTTATAATTAAAATAGGTTCATTTATTGAGATTAAATAGTATGGAGACATTTAATATATTTTTTTTTAATTTGTCTACTCCTATATTGATACCAAAAGTTATATTTACAAAGAGGCAGAGGCCTCGAGACGTCTAGCCCAGAGAGGCGGCATGCTCACAATACCTCGCTTGAACACTGACCAAAAGACTGGCTTAAGAGTGACTATTAGATCTTCCATGAAACAGAAAAACGCCCAGAGTGAAGCTGTAGACTGACCAGAGGAATATTAAGACCAGGACAAGTGAACTGAGCCCAAACAAGTAAACAGTTATGCGTTACCCTTTCAAAACTAGAGACAAACTCAAAGAACAGCTTAAACCGTAACTGAGATCCAATGACGCAGTCAGGAAAATGCCGCCCACGCAGGGGAAACCGGCTATTTGACATTGGAGTGAAAAATTGAGCCTGACAATTGTAAATAATGTGATGACTTGATTCGAACAACATAAAAACAGAAACCATAAGGGAATTGAGCAGCTTCGAACAACATAGAAACAGAAACCAAGAAGCGCCAACCTGATTAGGCTTCATGAGAGGTGGTAGGCGCTTCTTCAACAATGAGACACCCATATTTGTATGGGTCTTCTTCCTCGGAGGGATGGCCCTCTTTACTTGCAGAACCTCCATCAGTGGGGACGCTCAGACCGGCAGAGCCACTAGGATCCTTAGTCTGCGCATTGTCAATTTGAGAAGGTCCTTGATTGTTCTCCGTCCCCATCTCTCGAGACACACCTGGTATAGCAGCAATCGAACCAAAAGAATCCTCCCGAAGCTCGATGGTAACAGAGGCTATAAAGGAGGAATTACGGAGAGTGCAGGGGAACCGAAAACAAGCAGTGTTAGAATGGGAATGCTGAGAGCGCTCTGCTGTATTTTGTTGCCCTCGACCCCTACCATGTTCACGCCTGATGACTGGAAAGCTATCAGTGCAGAAGTCTGAATCTTCAGTCGAGGAGTCCGAGGTAGTGGAGGAGGGCTGGCGGGTTACACGGCCTCGAGAACTTCCTCTTCTACAGCTCATTCTTGAGCGCAGTCTTGGCATGTTGAAATAAGCAGGAAGAGCTAAACTGGCAGCAGCAGGAAAGACAGAAGAGGAGCGACCGCTGTAGTTGCAAACAGGGCTATGAGAAGTGTAGAAGCCCAGCAAAACCTCAGCACAACAATTCAGAGTAAAACGATATCTTGGACTAGCTCGAGAGCGGAGCTCTGTGCCAACACTGGGACGACAAGAGCTTTGGGGAGGAGCAAGAGTATAATTTAAGGGGGTCGCCATACCTGAAGAATTGGCAAACTGGAGAGGGGGAACGAACGACATTAATGCTACATTGATATTTTCCGCAGAAGACATTAAACCTGGCTGTACTCGAGGCCGGATGGCGGTGGTAGTAAGCCATGCGCCAGCCCACCAAGCCGTCCTCGTACAACTTAACACGTTATACACCTGCATCTGGGATGGAGATATTTAATATTAACATAATCACATTTATTTAAATAAATGTATGAAGTTTTTTACTTGCATTTATGGTATATTAAACAATACACTTAATTTGACTATATATTAGAAAATACCCATAAAAATCACATTATTTAACCCCTACCAATAGGAATGCAATATACGTTCCCCATTTAAGAAACCCCTACTTCCATTAAATATTGTAGATATCCATTTTTTCATTAACATGTTTTATACCCGTTTATATTTTATTATTAATTTTGAGCTCCATTTTTTATCACTGCCAATATAAAAACTATTTACCTTCATTATATCCCCCAATATATTATGTCATTTTTTCCTCAATATAAGTCCCCTGTGGTATGGTATTGCTCCTCAAGTGAAGCCCCCCATGAATAAACGTGATTGATATATATTGATAAGCATGCATCAAATACATGCACAATTACATTAGTAAATGTGGTTAAAAAACACCTATAAACATAATGCTATAGATCTAATATTAATTATTAACATAAAATATAGTAATAATTATAAATTTATATTTATTGATAATAAATATTAATTAATTGTTTAATGATTATTTTTAATATTTAATAATAATAATAATATTAATTAATATTAATATTAATTAACAATAATTCATATTTAATAACTATTACTCTTTAAAAAATATTAATATAAAATATAGTATATTATTAATTTATATTTATAATAAATATTAATTAATATAATATAAAATATAGTATATTATTAATTTATATTTATAATAAATATTAATTAATATAATAAAAAATATTTCTTAATGTTTATGAATGGTAATGATGATGATGCTATTTAACGTTCTTTAAGGTTAATGTGGTCTATCCGACCTTAAGAAAAGAAAAAGAATCTAATGGTGATTCTTCAAAATCTTGTTTCTATAATAAAAAAGAATGGAAAGAAGTGCTCCAAAATCGCTATAGTTGGGTTGACTTAATAAGTCAAGAAGTCTGGAAATATGACATATATTAGGAAATTAGGAATAGATGTGAGTAAGAGTTGAGAAATCTAATTAATATAAATTAATTTAATTAATAAATATAAAATTTTAATGAATATTAGTAAATTTTGTTATTATTATTTAAAAAAAAAACAGTGTACTAAGGCTTTCCTCAGAGGTGAAAAAGGTCCTAGTGCTAAGAAAGATACCAAGGATCATTTTTCTGGTGTTCACCTTCTTTTTATCCAAGGGATCACTGACAAGATTGCAAGGATCCTAAGGAAGCATAAGGTGGCTTCAACCTTTAGGCCTTTAAATACCATCCGGAGCTCCCTTAGATCTATAAAAGACCCAGTGGGCTCCAAGAATATGAAGGGTGTTTACGTTATCCCATGCTCTTGTGGGACTCCCTACATTGGTGAGACTGGTCGCTCGATTAATCAAAGGATTCGTGAGCATGCTACTGACATCAAGCATGGCAGGACCCGCTCCTCTACTTTGGCGGAGCATGCAGATAAATCTAAGCATCACATCTGCATTGGGGAGGCCCAAGTCATTGTTAAGGTTAGTCATTTCCATCATCGTAAATTGAGGAAGGCCCTAGAAATTGAAAAAAGACCAAATAATTTGAATAGAGATGGTAGTTGAAATATTAGTAGAAGTTGGGTCCATGTCCTATCCTCCTAGTTTTTTAGGCTTCTTTTTGGGATTTATTTTGTTTGTTTGTTTATCTATGTAGGTATTGACGTCCTTTTTATAGTATTTGTTGTTGATTTATTCTTCATTAGAGTTTATTTTCTTGATCCTTCATGTTTTTTATGTATTTTATCATCTTATTCGTTCTTAACTCCTTTTAGTATATTTTTATTTGTTTAATGGGCCTGAGCCCCGTATATTATTGTTGACCCCATTTTCTTTATTGATTACTTTTTTTTGGATATATATATATATATATATATTTCTTATTTTATTTTTTATTTTTATTTTTCTTTATTTATTTACATATTTCTTTTGACTTGTGTATATTTTTGTTTTATTTTATTTATTTTTCCACTAACTCATTTTTATAATTTTTGACTCAACTTCTTTAAAGGTTTTTTTTTTTTTTTTTTTTTTTTTAACTAGTTGTTTAATATAGCAGTTACTTATTAATATTTGTTTTTAAGAAAGTAATAAACTAATATCACAATTTAAATATCATTTTTCAAAAACTAGTAATATTTTCTTTTAATAAATAAATTTAAATATTAGTTTTCAAAAACTAGATGTTTAACATAGCCTTTACATATTAATAGTTTTAATAAATTAATAAACTAATATCATTATTTAAATATTATTTTTAGTAATATTTGGTTTTAATAAATTAGTTTAAATATTATTTTTCAAAAACTAGTCATTTAATATAGCCGTTACTGAATAATATTTGTTTTTAATATATTAATAAATTAATATCATAATTTAAATATTATTGTTCAAATATAGACGTTACTTAAAATTATGTCTCACAATGCTCTCTATTTAAGCCTTTGTCATGGTCTGCCTCTTCATCTGTTCCTGATGATGAACCACACTTGTTGGTTCGAAACACGTCGGCCAAAAATTTCTCTTATGTGATTTCTCTTATGTGATTTCTACCGAAAGATTCTGCTTAATTCATTATGGATCACAGAAACTTGAATACATAAATTAATATTAATTTAATTCATCAATATTAATTTATCTAAATATTATTAATTTATAATTTAAATAATAGTTTAATTAATTTATATTAATTATTATTAATTAATATTATTAGTATTAATAAACATTAAAAAAAATATATTAATTATTAATAAATACAAGATAATAATTATAACTATATTTTATATTAATAATTAATATAAGATCTATAGCATTAATGCCCATCGGTATTTTCCAACCACATTTACGAATGTAGTTTTGGATGTGTTTAATATATGCTTATAAGCATATATCAACCACATTTACTTAAATTGATTTAATCCATTCATTATTATTATTATTATTATTATTATTATTATTATTATTATTATTATTATTAAAAATAAAATTAATTAATTAATATTTATTATTAATAAATATAAATTAATAATTGGTACTAAATTTTACATTAATCAATAATTAATATTAGATACATAGCATTAATGGATATCATGTTTTTCAACCACATATGTGGTCCTCTATGTGTTTGATATGCACCTATCGACACATATCAACGATATTTAGTTAAATTAATTATTACTACTACTATTATTATTTTATAAATAATAATAACAATATTTATTAATAATATTGGAAAAATAACTATTACAATAAACATTAATAAAAGATATCTATTAATTTTAATAATAATAATAATATAAATGTATTTAATTAATAATAATGAATATTAATAAATTTTGTTATTATTTTTTTAAATAATAAATAAGTTAATAAAAATATTTTTTTAATCTTATTAATAATATTTGAAGAATAACTATTACAATAAACATTAATAAAAATTATTTAGTAATGTTTAATAATAATAATAATAATAGTAATTAATATAAATGAATTTAATTAATAATAAGTTGTGGGAGAGGTTTGAAGAGACCATGGTTCCTCCTTAACTGAGGATTGTTGTGATCCGCCTCTACGAGACTATCATTGCCAAATGTAAGACCAATGAAGGGTGGTTTAAAGATATTAAATCTAATATTAGGTTTGTTATCACTCAGATTTTCCTAGAAGTTGTAAGAAAGAGGAAAGGGGTCTGAGGTAACCACAAACCAACTTTTAAGTACAGAATCTAGCCAATCTGTACTCAGAGAGGGCTCTCTCTTTATGATTTAGCTTTGTTTGGTGGGATATTAGGCTAGGTATGAAAGCTTGGGGGTTTTGATTTTGATTGGTGGTGGAATTCAGGAACAGATGGGTAAGACAAAGTACTTCAAGCCATTGGGCTATGGAGTCAACTAAAGATGGTTTAATAGGAATGCTTGATTCAGCAAAGGAGGGATTCAAAAGGGCAAGATAGCAAAACAAGAGGCAAATAGGAACTTTAAAGGGTGGAATGGTCTCAAAAGGGATGAAGGGCAATTAAGAATCCTTCAGCATGTTTCGAGGGGAGGGAAAGTGGTTGATCACTAATGAAGAGCAATTAAGAATTCTTTACTAAGTGATCACAATGAAAAACTAAGAAACAAGAAGCAACTAAGAATTTCTTGTCTATAATTGTTTGAAGAAACATTAATAAGAAAGGTAAACCTTTTAAAACAGATTACACTGAAGCACTTTCTAAGATATCATTATTTCGTTTATCATTCAGATTTATGGAAACAAATATGATTATTAAAAAACAGAGGAAAAACAATACTAAACAAGAGATATAGAATACTTATTGATAATTGCTTTGCACGAAAATCCTTGTGAAAGTCCTTTGCTTTATTCAATGCATCCAACTAGCCATACAAGAGTTGTTCCAATAGCACTTCTTTTTCAAAATAACTTAGTTTACAGAAATGTCAAAGAATCCACACTCAATACTCCGAATGAGGGAGCATTTATACAAAATTTTACAATAAAATATCTCATAACAAAGAGAGATATAATCTAGGAAAGCTAACTATATGTTACATGAAAGTAGAGACAGATGGTCTCAAAGATAGAAGATAAAGTGAACTGATGGCTTGTTGTCCTTGTTTTGGTGAATGAGCTGGAGGCAGGCCCTATGATCGAGCATATTGATGTCTTCTTTGTAATGTGTGCTGGTTGTTCTGCTTTTCATCTTCTTATTGATACTCTTTGACCTGTTCTGATAATTTTTACCTGTTCTGATCTCTGTTCATCCTCTTTTACCAAAATTTACTAAGGTAAAAATTTACTTTTTACCAAGGCAAATTACAAAATGCTTGTCATATCAGCCCACCAATCATCATTCGATATTCTAGTCCTTTGGAGCTTTGTGAAGATTTCATCAACCTCTGTATATTTGACAAAAATAGGCTGAACTAGAAATAGATGTTTTATTTCATGCTCAACATATAACAGGTTCTCTAGACTATCATAAAGAACTCTACCTGTAGGTAGTGCTTTTGGTGCAGATGTACCAGCTGATGAACTAGCTTGATTGTTTGCATATTGAGCCAATTTGTCCACATAATCTTCATGTCTCATCAATTTATCATTAATTACTAAAGGACTGGGAAGTCCTTTGCTCTGCAAAATACCAAACTTCTCCATAAAATCATTAATTTCTTCTTGCATGTTCTAGCATTTCCTTTCCAAATTCTGCATTAGACCTCTTTTAGTCAATACCTTTTTGATTTCTAGGATAGCTGATGTTCTGTCTTCAATATTTAGCTCTTCTAGCTAGTACCTATTTTTGTTGTTCAAAAAATTTATTAGCCTGATGGCTTCCTCAGGCTTCCTTCCTAATTCTTCCTTAGTTCTCTGAATCTCTTGGAGAGCAAGTTGCACTAAATCAATCTGTTCAAAAATTATTTGTATGGATGGCCAAACATCATTTATTCACTGAGTGATGTTGTTCCAAAGAATTTTCCTAATATCTAATAAGGGCTTCTCAAAGGTGAGGTCCTTCTCTAGTGCTTTCACCTGTTGTGCTAAGCCTTTATTCTTTCTCATTTCTTCAACAAAATTGACTTTCGCAACATCATATTTTTGTTCTAAAGTAACAAATTTTTCCTTTACTTTCTGGAGTTCAGAAACTTGTAATTTCATCTCTTCCATTGACCTGATTAGTTCTTCTATACTCAACCCTAAAGTTCCTACTGGTGCTGTTTCTAAGCTTGTACCTGTAATTGTCTCTGTTGTGACCAAGGGGACATTGGGTGCTAGAGTTGTTCCAAGAGTTGAAGGGACTGCTGTGGACATGACTGGTATCACATTTAGAGGCTAAGAGGTCAACTCTCCCTACCTGCTTTTCAATGATTTTTCCAATTCATGTTCAATTTCCTTCAACTCTTCATTAATCTTGAGGACCAAGTCCATAAGCTCTTCTCCATATTTCTTTTGAACAACTTTTGCAATTTGTGGATGTCATGATGGTGGCAACTTTAGCTATTTTCTTAACGCAGCTATGTCTTCATCTTTCCTTTTTATCAGGGCCTCTGCTACCTTGACATCCTTTGGGTTATGACCCAGTCCAATAACCAACTCCTCCAAAGATTTAATTCTATTATCTTTAGCCTGTGAGGAGGCTCTTTCCAGTTGTAATTGAGTAGTTGTATTGTTTAGAGAATTTTCTAATCTTTGGGCTATCATAGCTTTACTAGTCAACATTGAATATACCATCTCCCCTATCTGCTTGTGTAGTTCAATCTGATCTAAGGGGTGGATGTCCTTTGCCATGACCTCAAAATCAATTTTGAGGTAATCTGCAAGTGATTGAGGCTGCTGAACTTTGGGCTTGAAGAAGCTCATCTGCATCTTGCCTTCTTTGATGTCATAGGCTGACATCAACCTAGTTTAATTTGTGGGGGCCATTTTCAAATATTGATCATAGACTTGGGTTCTCAATGGTTCATTTTTAGCCTTTATTTCTTTGAATTTCTTCTTGATATCTAGATTCTCATATCCTGAAGACCTGAAGGATGACACTTCAGCACTTTGTTGCCTTTCCAGTTCTTGTCTCTATGAGCCAGAAGGTATCCCACCTACTAGGAATGTATGTTGGCTATCTGCACCTTCTTTCCTTTGGCTTTCTATAGTTTCCTCGAAAAATTCCTCCTCTGAATGAGGATTTAACTTGTGCCTCTTAGCACGGGGCTATTCTGATGGACCACTGGCAAGGATAGCTATTTCCATGTCTCTCTTTTTGTTCCTTTCTTCATTTAGAGGAGTCTGTAAAATTGGGGGCTCTCTAATGTTGACTTGAGTTGGGTGAGCTTGTGTTTGGGCCTGCTTTTGAGAAGTTTCACGCTGTTTTGACATGGTTGACTATTTTGTTGCCTGAGTGCTGGTTTCTTGTGAGTGATTTTGAGAGGTGTCAGTTGTTGAAGCACTAATCCCTGATGCTGATTTTTGAGAAGTCTCAAAATGTACCTGTCCAAAAGAATCCAGGTCAAGTGTTTTTTCAAGATCTTTCATTACATTTTCTATGTTGACCTGTTCACTATCTGTTTCTACTAGGGTCCCTTCCCTCCATTCATCCATATTAGCAAATTGCTCAATTTCTGGAATCCTGTGATGCAAGTATGGTGCTAGTCTGTTTTTCATCCTTCTATCACAGATGAAACTATGAGGGTCATATGGAGTCCAACTAAAACTTTTGTTCAATTTCAGATCATCTTCTAAAATTTGTTCTGCTGCTTTCCATGCTTCCCTAGTGTTGCAGACAAATGGGCCTAAGTGATCTTTGATTCTAAGTTGTGCTTTTTTCTTGGCCTTAGTGAAATGTGTCAAATCTGAGTGTATCATCTGTCTGTAATATTTCAATGCAAACAGTCTCATTGGAACATATTTAGGTAGCTTGAATGGGGAAAGCTCACACCCATATACCCTTATTTCTATGTGATTTTGGTATAAATACCAATCACCTACTCTGTACTATTTGGAGAGTTGAAGGATCCTTTTGATGTCATCATTAATCCTGGGAGGGGAATTCCCTGTCAGCAAGGTGGTTATTGGGTGGACAAACTGATCAATGAACTCATTATAGGAATAAGGGCAAGCAAAAGATTTATGGAAGATGGAAGTCCAAAAGATGATAGACCTTGGATTACCCTTGGTATCAAGTTTCTTGAAATAAAATGGGAATTTGTCTAATTGGTGATATATGAAAGGGGAGTACTTAAAAACCTTCTTATTCTCTAGTCTTATGAACTGGTCATGAATCTTGTCAGCAATATGAGAAGCATAATCATATTTGACAGCAGGAGGCTGTCCTGGGGTAAAGATAGACATCATCACTAGGGTCAATTCATCTACATATTCACTAGTGTTGAATCCCATGACTGTTGATATCATATCAACTATGATTTTTCCTGTATCTGTGAAGGCAACTGACATATAAGGGGGGGGGGGGGGGGGGGGGGGGGGGTATATTTAGTCTGATACTTTTGTAATATGAAAGTCTGACAAAGGCGATTGAGCTCATCTTGGGACAATTTAGTTGATTTCTCAAGTAAATTTCTAATGGAAATGGGGGTGAGGGCCTGACTAGGATGAAATTGCAGCATTTCATTGATAGATTTAGCAGTTATTGTAAATAGGACTGTTTGGTTGGGAGACATGATTGCTCTACAGATGGGATCATAATTTGCATGGCACTGATGGATTATGTCAGGGAAAACATGCACACAGGGGAGAAAATATATTGGGAGATTGGATTCCCATAGTCCCATGGTATTGTAGCCATTCAAATGGTTATCTCGGCATTGGAAAAAGACTTTGAGGTGGTCTTTATTAGTGGTTAGGTCCTTTATTTGAAAATCCTTGTCTGCCAGAGGTAGATAGTCTAAATCACGATGAGGGGCGGTAATGGGAGCAACATTTAGGGCCACCGAGGTTTCCATTCTGGTTCTTGTGGATTCAGAAAGTAAACTGAGGTTTTCTGTGTAAAATTGGTGAAACCAAGGGCCTGGGGGACTTGAATTTCAAAAGAAGTAATCAGAACTATGGTGAATTATGGCTTTTTAATCAATTTGCAGTGGAAAACAAGTATTTGCAGGGTTTTTTGTTCGGGGAATTGATAAATACCTGTTCTTTGGGGGCAGGCAACGGAATGCAAGTACTGGGTGTGACTGGATGGCTCTGGGCAATGTTGGCTGCAAATTTTGAAGTAGGTTGGTGGCTGGGAGCACGGGCAGGTTGACCTTGTCATTGTATTTGCATGGATGTACAGGTTTGTAGAATAAATGACGAAAACGATTTATTTTGTTTTATATACAAAATCAAAAATTGGTGGGTTTCAGGATTAGACGGGTGACGTTAGCAGTCAAACAACATGATGTTTTGTCGTTTAGTGGGAGGTGGTAAGTGGTTTATATCGCACCGCTTATGGATGGGAGGCGGTATTTAGGCTTAGGCCAGCGAATCCATAGAATGATTGATGCATGGCAGAGGCACTGTACATGAAACCGCTTTGCAATCGCGCGCTAACGTGTGGTCGCAAAGGGTCATGCGATATGGATGACAGTTGTTGGATCTGAGTGATGTGATCAGATGGCTATCGAGGATGAAAAGTGATAGGGATTTTAATAAAGGCAGGCCCAATGTAATTGAAAAGTTTTTAATTATATCAGAAGCAAAAAGATTGGTCGGGGAGGTTATTAATTAACCGTGAGGGTTAATTAATCCCTTTTTAATATGGTGTGGGTCAGGGTTAGTTACTGAATAACTAATTGATCCATACTTAAAACATATTATGGTTATATTTTAACCAAAGGGGCAGGATATATAGTATTTCATGGGTTTTACATAGTTAAAGTAATACATGAAGGGTTAGGCTTTTATAGGGGATTTATATAATATAGGTTAGTAGTTAATATGACTTTGAAATGAAAAAGCGCTAAGTATAAAACATTTGGTGTGTGTATTTAAACTTAGGCTAAAGTGAAAAAGGGGGTTTTTATGAAAAATATTTTTAATTTCCCTAAGTAAAATAGGATTTTACTTAGGGAAAATTTTATAAAGGGAATGAATGATTTATGGTGGGATGAGATGATTAATGAATGAGCTTAAGTACTTAGGCATTATAAATTATTGGGCCGAGGGTCCGGTCCCTCCAGAAGTCAGAGAAATGCTCTGAGCCCCTCTAATTTGATAAATACTTTGGTACTTAGGGGAAATTAGTGAAACTTTAGGGGAAATGAGGGGGGTTAATTATTATTGACTTTGCCTTGCTTGAGATGTCTTCAACATAATACATGCCTTTGCCTTGTGATGAAAGTAAAATATTACACATTTATAATCATCATTCATCACATATCATTCTGCAATCATCATCTACTTACCTTACCTACTTTAACCTAGAATTTTTACTTCTTTATTTGGGTGCACTTAGACTAGCAAACCCTTATCAAACTCTTTTTCTTTTACATGGTGGTTCCTATATAAGTCTACATTTATTACATCCAAGGGCTCAGATTAAACTGTTGAGCTCCCTTTTCCACTCTACCTATCTACTTATTTGCCAAGATTACACTATTTGGTCAGATTTTATTCTCTATTTCTAAAACATGAAATTGAAACATGAACTAGCCAAGTTTAAACTGTTTGACTATTCATCCATCATGGCATAGGTAACCAGTTGCACACAATTGTTTATTATACAAAGTGAAAAAGTAGTGGCATTTAGACTTGCACACTTTCCTGGTCTTTCTTTTTGTTGGGTTCATTTTCTTTCATTTTTTTGACCATCTTTTATTCGTTTTACCCTTTGATTTTTCTTTTAGGGTATACCTTCTTTACATTTTTTAAATTTTTTGATTTTTTACAAATATGGAAAACCTTTGCAACAAGTAAAGGTATGAACATATTACATAGCTCATCAAGTCAATCATGACATATGACACCTATTGGTATAGGGGAATAATAGTGGCTCCACTTGGGGATGGCATTTCCTAGTGGTAAGTCAAGAATATCATATCGAAGGCCTTCTGAATGACTGTGATTGTGCTCTGCAATCTTCTTTGCTTGCTGCTTTATTGTATGTATGACAGTGAAGCTTCTGAAGCTTAGGGCCTTCTCTTTAGGCTTCAACTTCAAAAACTTACTGTCCAATCAACACTATAACAATACAAAGGATATAGTATGTACATGTTAAAATATTATAGCATTAGTAAGTAGGATCAAAGTAATGCTTTAACATCCGACCATTGACTGGTCCTTCTTCAACTTCTGTACCATCTAAGTTTTTGAGAAAATATGCATTGTTTCCTTGGAAAGCATAGATGATGTATGGTCCCTTCCATAGGAAGTAAAAATTCCCATGTTTCCCCTTATCCTCTCTTCTGGAATCCCATCTTAACACTTTATCTCCAAGGTAGAAATCTTCTGCCTTGGTTCTTTTGTCAAATATCTTCTTAAGCTTCTCCTGCAACACTTGGGATCTTTGGTACACCTCCTCTCTAGTCTGTTGTAGATTAATGGTCTAGTTTATCCTTCTTTGAATATCATTAGGTTCCACTTGAGCTTCTTGGAGTATTTTCATAACAGGAACTCCTAATGATGAAGGAAAAACAGCCTCCATGCCATATACTAACTCATAAGGACTGGTTCCAATGGATTTTTTGGTTGTAAGCCTGTCTGCCCACAATGCATTTATCAGTTTCTTATGCCAAGTCTTCTTGTTTTCTTCCAATAGTTTTTTGATGATATTAATGAGACTCTTGTTGGAAGATTCAACCAGTCCATTCCCTTGAGGGTAATAGGCTATGGAATGGCCCAATGTGATATGATACTTGTTACAGAAGCTTATCATCTTTTTTTATTTGAAAGCTACAACATTATCAGTAATGATCTTAGTAGGGAAACCAAACCTGGACAATATATTGGTCTCTAATAAACCGATGATTACTGTATCATTGGCCTGTCTGGAGGGGATGGCCTCTATCCATTTGGTAAAATAGTCAGTGGAAGTGAGTATCCATTTACGTTGGCCTGAAGAGGGTGGATGGATTTCTCCAATGAAGTCAAGACCCCATTGTTGAAAAGGTTTCTCGGTTGAAATGGGTTTCAGGGGTAAAGGTAACAACTTTCTCTTTCCCTCAAAAATTTGACATTTATGGCAAGAAGTTACAAATTTTTTTACATCTACAAAAATGGTTGGCTAATAGAATCCAGCCCTTAGGATCTTATCCGCAGTTAACTTCCAGTATAAATGTCCACCACAGTCTCCTGCATGAAATTCTTGGAGAGCCTTGTCAGCCTCATCTTTTAACAAACATTTAACAAAATTCCTTCATGATTTTTCCAAAAAAGAGTATTATCTAAGATACAAAACTTTGAAGCTTTCATTTTTAAAAACCTATTCTTTGTTCTAGATAACCATGGAAGAGCCTGCAGGTTTTGTAAAACATAAATCACATTAGCATACCAAGGTGAGTCTGAAAAGGCCTGGCTGATTTGTGGAGTCGCCATCTCCTATTCGTCATCCAGTTCATTTATATCTAGGGCTTGACAATTAGTTTCTGCCATAAGTTTGGCCAACCCCTGTTCTTTTATCAGTTTTGTAGGTTTTATCTCTATATCATATTCTAAGATGGTAGCAATCCATTTACCTCTTTTTCCCTCAATTCCATCCTGAGTCAGGATGTCTTTGACAACTGCATTAGGTACATAGGCTATCACATGAGAGTATAATATATAGACTCTGAAGTCTTTAATGGCTTTTACCAATGCAAAAGCTTGTTTTTCCATTATTTTGTATTTTAGTGATGCATCTCTAAGTGCTTTACTAAAAAAGGCTATAGTTTTTTCACATCCCTAATCATCCTTTTGTAATAAAATAGTTGTTATAGTGTGTTTTGATGCAAAAGAAAAAATGATGAAATCTCTATCAAATTGAGGACTGGTGAGGACCGGTGTTCTGGTTAAGGCCAATTTAATTTCTTCAAATGATTGCTTGGCCTCTACTATCCATTTTATTCTTGAATCCTTTTTAAGCATGTTATTAAGTAATCTAATGAGTTATGCTAGGTTAGAAATGAATCTTCTCAAAAAAGTTATCTTCCCTAGGAAAGCTTGAAGTTCTTTGATACTTCTTGGATGAGGTATTTGTAAAATTGCTTCCATTCTGGCAGGGTCAATTCGAATGCCATCCTTAGATATGATGTGACCCAAAAGTTTACCTTCCTCAAGACCAAACAAGGACTTGTTTGGATTCAAAGAAATTCCATATTTTATGCATTTTAGAAATACTTGCCTGAGATGGTCCAAATGTTGTTGATCTGATTTAGAAAAAACAGTTAGATCATCCAGATATATAACAAGAAAATCATGGATTTCTTTAGCAAATGCAATGTCCATTGCCCTTTGGAAAGTAGCTCCTGCATTTTTAAGTCCAAATGGCATTTTGATGTACATAAAGGTGCCCCATGGTGTTGTAAAAGCAGTTTTCTCTTGGTCATCAGGATGAACCAGGATCTGGTTATATCCTGAAAACCCATCTAAAAGTGAAATTCTGGAAGAACCCACTACCCTTTGCAAAATATGATCCATCTTAGGTAAAGGGTAGTTATCTTTAAGAGAAACCTTATTCACATTTCTCAGATCAACACATAACCTTATTTCCCCAATTTTCTTCCTAGTGGGTACCAAGTTAGACACCCACTCTGAAAACCTGATAGGGGTAATAATCCCTGCTTCATACATATGTTTAATTTCTTTTTCAATCAGTGATAATAGTACAAGGTTAATTCTTCTGAGCTTTTGTTTAAAGGGCTTTTGATTTTCTTTCAGAGGTATAGTATGTTGTATTATGGAGGTGTCATATGATTTCAAATCCTCATAACTCCAGGCAAAGACATCCTGGAATTCTCTCATAAGTTCAACATATTTTGATTTCTAATCAAGAGGTAAGGACTTTGATAGTTTTATCAGTTTTGGATTGTCCTTTGTTCCTAAATTGTATTCTTCAATATCTACTTTTAGTGGTTCCATTTTTGGTTTCTTGGGAATGTCATTGGAATCAAAGAGATCTTCTAGAGGAGTTAATCCTTTAGGTAGATGATTGTCTTTTAAATTAATGACCTCTGTTTCTTCTTCAATTATCTCATCAAGGTCCATTTGTTTAAGGTCTTGAACTTATTTTTCTGTGAATTTGGTGAGATGAAGCATTTTTATTGAACTTTCTTCCAAAATGTTTGTTTCTACCTCATTTGAATTAGCTACTGTATCAACATCTATGTAACTATTAGAAAACTCTTGATCTAAAGTTAAAAAGTTATTAATCTGCTCATCACTATCAAACACTTGCCAGTTCTTTAGATTATCAGGTATGGCTAGTCTATGTCAGATCTCAGTAGTAAACTAATGATTAGGTTCGAAAGGTAATTTGCAGGTGCTGGCAAACATTGCCAGGCTGTGGGCTTGCAAGTTGTGTTTTCTTGGGATTATGGCAAGCTGAGTTTCTAGAAAAATATTAAGAATTTCTATCACTGTTCCTCTGTAATATCCTAATCTATTATCCCAGTCAAATATTTCCCTTTTATCTATTTGATGATTAATTCAGAATCTCCTATGACAGATACTCTAATTGTTCCTAATCTTTTAACAAGTTTGAGACCCAGCAAGAGAGCTTCATACTCTGCCATATTATTGGTGAATTTAAAATTTAATCTGTAGGCATGGCCTTCAGCATGATTGTTTTCTAAGTTGTACACCCAAACTCCTACTCCTACCCCTAATTTATTGACTGAGCCATCAAATTCTAAATGTCAAAGAATTTCATGTTCATAATTAGTGTCAGGAGTGGTAGGAATTTGTTTAACTATGGGATCTGGTTTTTTATTCTCAACTAGTTTGTCATTGTCATTTGATGTTTCACTGTTACCTGATAATTCTTGAATCTGAACACTAGATTTTTCTTTTTTAATTTGTTTTGATTCTTCTACTAAAACTTCTAAGTTATTGGAAGGTTGGGTTTCGGTATTTTAAAGAATGAATGAGTCCCTATCAGAGTGTACTGAGTAGATGGGGAAATTTTGTGGTTTTTCCTGACTACTTACTACATATTTCATTAATGTTTCTCTGTATAGCTTCTTAGATTGGCCGAAAACTGAGATAGTAGCATAGGACATATCCAATTGAAGAGATCCCTGAAGCTTAGCACCCCAGGATCTAGACAATAACATACCATATTTTGGTGGTATATCTGCTACCGCTATATCCATTAAAATTGTTTTCGTAGGGTACTAAACCAATGATACACACAAGTCTTTAATCAATCCTAAACATCTCACCTGACTAGAATCAAAAGAAAAGATATCTTTGTATGGTCTAGTGATGTCTAGGTCTAGTTTTTCCATGACATACTTGGGCATAAGGTTATGAGATGCCCCAAAATCAAACATGGCATTATGAAGGATTTTATCATGTATATTTAAGCTCACATAGAAGGGAGGAATTCCTCCTTCTAATGGTTTTCCATTCACTTCTGGGCCAAATATTAATTCTGGCTGGTCATCAAAAACATTAACTGAATCTTCAGTTCCAGTAATTTTGAGTGATCTGTTAATTTGACTTTGGTAGGCATCATGTTTAGCTAATTCTGATAAAGGAACAACAATTTTAAGCTTACCTACCTCAGTCTCTAGATTAAAGGGTTTTTCAGTTTGGGCTTTTGGATTCCGAAAAGTAGTATTCTCTCTGTTTTCTGGATTTTCTATGTTTTTCTCCTTTTCAGGAGTGGGGTTATAGTTTACAGGTTCTTCTAAATCAACTTCTAAAGGTTCTTCCACATTTCCTTTAGAAGGAAGAGAAGTGGAGGTCTATTTGCTGTTTAGTTGATTATCAAAGACATCTTCTATTATTAGGTTAGACAAATTAGGGTCTGATCTAGACAGAATATGTATAGGTGTAGTGACTGTCTTACCTTTTATAGTTTTTTTGGAGCCTTTTGCTTGTTTGTTTCAGGAACATCAATTCTCCTACTCCTTAGGTTGTATTGCTTATGCACCTCATAGATGGTTGTGTCATATCCTTCCCTAAAGTCGAATGATTCACCTGACTGAGTTTGAAATTGTTTAAGAATGTGGGCCTCTTGATCCTCTTGTGTCAAGAAAACTTCTCTTTCATTACTGAGTCCCATCAGATTTATTTGAGTGTCTTCTACCGGTTCATCAAAGTTTGAGGCTTCTACATAATTTTCCTGGAAAGGGGGTCTAATGTTTTGGTCTGGACCAGTCTTCTCAGTGCTCTAGTTTTGATTTTTTTCTGAAATTAGGATTTCTCCCTGTGTTGGTTGGTTGACCATCCCAGGGAGATTTCCTTTCAATTGTTTCCACTCTATCTCCTAGCCTTTCCATCCCTTTAATTATGGCATCTAGTTTCAGTTCAACGGGTGAGGATTCTTCTTTCAATGGTATTCTCCTTTCACTTCTAACCTTGGCTCTTTTAGACATCAGGTTGGCTTCAACACTGACAGCTATGCTTTGCATATCTTCCAAAGTGCAAGGAGCTCATTCTCTTAGCTGGAAGGCCATGTCAGAATCAAATCCATCAGGGAATTTGATTAAGGATAAATCAGGTGGTGGTCTAAGATTTTGAGGGATGGAATTATAGACATTATTAAAACTATTGCAGTAATCCTGCACAGTTTCGTGGGTTCCTCTCTTTAAGTTTTCATACTTAGAAAGAATCTGAAGGGGATCTTTCTTTTTCTCCCATTGGTTTAAGAATTGTCTATAAAGAGTTTCTAGGCTGTCTATACTGTTTGCTGGTAAGGCTATAAACTAGGTTCTGACTTCCCCAATTAGACTCTCAGTAAATATTCTCATTCGCACATCATCGGCATCTATTTCATAAATTTCAAAGTAGTCAGTCATCTTTTTGGTGTGTTGTTGGGTTGTATAAGTACCAATACCATCAAATTGAGTGATTTTACTTTGGTAATCCTGGGGCATGGCACCTAAGTTTGCAGGCAGTACCAGGGGAGCATATCTGTTTGCCATGGCTGCAGATAATGGTAAAATAATAGCTGGGGTTTGGATAACAATGGGTGTCTGAGTTTATGGATGGAGGACTGGAAGTGATGGTTAGTTGTGGAGTGGTTTAAGGTTGAAATGTATGAGGAAATGGTGAGGAGCTTGCAGGGGCAGTAGTGATTACAGAGAGATTGGGTGTTCCTTCAGTAGTAAGGTCAGATTATGGGGAGTTCTGTAAGTACCTATCAATTGACAAATTGACAGCTTGAAGTTCTAATTCTCGAGTGTACTCTAGGTCTAGGACTAAATCAATCAATTCAGAATTAGATGAGGTCCTAAACAAAGAGGTCTCAAAGTATTCATCAAAGGTTGGTCTTCAAGGTAGATCCACCTAACAGGACAGGATGATGATCTGATGGTGGGCCGAGGACTAACAGAACTTTCTTGTCTCCTAAGAATTCTGGGGATCAGGTTAGGGTTCTCAAAGGCTAGTGGTGGATGCGGATCAAGATTAGCTCTAGTGTAACGAGTCCTTTCTAAAGCTAGGTTTTTAGGTTTTGTTTTTCATTTTTCTTAATTGATATCAACAAACAACTTCTATTATTTCTTTAAGAGGCTGTAGATATGAGATTTAAACTTTCTTAAAGATTTTATGACTCGGGAATTGGTTTCCCCAGCAGAGTTGCCACTATGTTATCACTCAGATTTTCCTAGAAGTTGTTAGAAAGAGGAAAGGGGTCCGAGGTAACCACAAACCAACTTTTAAGTACAAAATCTAGCCAATCTGTACTCAGAGAGGGATCTCTCTTTATTATTTAGCTTTGTTTGGTGGGATATTAGGCTAGGTATGAAAGCTTGGGGGTTTTGATTTTGATTGGTGGTGGAATTCAGGAACAGATGAGTAATACAAAGTACTTAAAGCGATTGGGATATGGAGTCAACTAAATATGGTTTAACAGGAATGATTGATTCAGCAAAGGAGGTGTTATGAAACCAGCTCAAGAAAAGATAGAAAAGATAGATCAATGCCTTAGAATTCAACCTCTTCGAGGGGGCAACCTCCTTTACATTACATAAATGAACAATTCTTGGATGATACAAATGACAAAACCTCCTTTCTATATATAGGAGTCTAAGGAGTCACAATATAATCCAGCCGACCTAACAATAATAATATAAAGCCACAAAAATAACAATAGAGGGATTCTATGGGGCACAGAAATAACAATATGGGGGTAATAGGGGCACAACAATATAAATAAGGGGTATAACTACAATAGTAATGGGGTAATCACTAGTATTATAGGGACCCAACATGCCCCTCTCCTTCAAAAAAGTGTTGTCCTCAACGCTTGAGTAGTTCTGGATACTTCTGCATAAAATTCTCATCCTCCCATGTGGAATCTTCAGCGGATAAGTTCTTCCACTTGATAAGATACTCTGAAATTGATCGATTTCGTAGCTGTCGAGTTCTTGTTTCTGTGACTGCTTCCGGTTCCAATATAATTTTTCCTTCCTCGTCAAGTTCTGGCAATATTGTTTGAATTGGGAGCTTGTCACCTATAACCTTCTTTAAACATGAAACATGGAAAACTGGGTGCAATCGAGAAGCTGCAGGAAGCTCCAATTTGTATGCCATAGTACCAATCTTTTGCAACACCTTGTACGGACCATAATACTTTGGTGATAATTTATTATCCTTCTTAGCTTGCTTAGGGACATTTGCTTATATGGTTGTAGCCGTAGGAATACCCAATCACCTACATCAAAACTTCTTTCACTGCGATGTTGATCTGCCTGTTGTTTCATTCTATTTTGTGCCAACACGAGGTTATCCTTTAAGAGTTGGAGGACTTGTTGTTGATGTTCGATGTGATGTTCCACTGCCTGAACCTTAGAATTTTCTCTTAAATATGATGTGATGGATGGTGGTTGATACCCATAAAGTGCCATAAATGGGGTCATTTTTGTTGCTGTATGGAAGGAAGTGTTATACCACCATTCAGCCAGAGGCAACCATTTGACCCATTGTGTCTGTTTATCAGATACAAAGCAACGAAGATATCCTTCCAAACATTTGTTTACTATCTCAGTTTGCCCATCAGATTGAGGATGATAAGATGAGCTATGAGCTAACTGAGTACCAAGACAAGAAAATAATTCTGTCCAAAAATTTCCAGTGAAAATGGGATCTCTGTCACTTACAATAATCTTTGGGTTTCCATGTAGCTTTTGAACTGTTTCCATAAATGCAGTAGAAACTGTACTGGCTTTAAATGGATGTGATAATGCACAAAAGTGTGCATACTTGGTAAGTCTGTCAACTACCACCATGATGACACTCTTTCCCTCAGACTTGGGTAAACCTGTGATAAAATCCATTGAAACCTCCTCCCAACGTTGGCTTGGAATGGATAAAGGTTGTAATAGACCCGGTGTCTTAATTGTTTCAACTTTATTTTGTTGGCAAACCAAACATTCCGCCACAAACTTTTGAATATCTGATTTAAGGCCATCCCAAAAAAATTCCTTCTTAACCCTGTGGTAAGTTTTTAAAAATCCTGAGTGCCCTCCTAAGGGAGAAGTGTGCAATTCCATAAGAATCTTTTGTTTTAGCTGGGAATTCTTACAGAGGTATAAGCGATCTTTGTACCATAACGAATCATTTTGCCAGCTAAATGTATCAGAAGTACTGGAATCTTGTTGTAGCTTTCGAATAAGTGCCCACACTTCTTCGTCATTCTTCCATTCCTCCCTTGCTTCGTTTATCCAATCTGGTTGGATAATAGAAATGGCACACAACAATGCTTCCACATCCTCATCCTTTCTTGAGAGTGCATCTGCCACCACATTTTGCTTCCCTTTTTTGTAGATGATTTCAAAGTCATAACCCAACATCTTTGTGACCCACTTTTGTTGCTCTTCAGAGGATAATCTTTGTTCTAAAAAGTATTTAAGGCTATCATGATCCGTTTTTACCTTGAAGTGTCTTCCCATTAGGTAGGGTCGCCATTTCTTAAGTGCATGGAGTATTGCCAACATTTCCTTCTCATAAATAGCTTTGCTTAAAAACTTTCCCTTGATTGGACGACTTTCAAAAGCAATGGGTCTTTCATCTTGCATTAGAACAGCACCAATTCCATTTCCTGAAGCATCACATTCCACAATAAAGGTTTTTGTGAAGTCCGGTGTAGCTAAGACCGGTGCTTGGCACATTGCCTCTTTAAGATGTTCAAAGGCCTTTGTTGCTTCCGGAGTCCATGAAAATGAATCTTTCTTCAATAATGTTGTTAGAGGTGCTGCTATTCTCCCATAATTCTTAACAAACTTGCGATAATACCCTGTCAACCCAAGAAATCCTCGCAGATGCTTTATGGATGTGGGGATTTTCCATTCCTTAATGGCTTTAATTTTGCTAGGGTCTACCTTAACTCCTTCATGAGATACAATATGACCCAAATATTCCACCTCCTGGACTCCAAAGAAACATTTGGATCTTTTTGCATATAATTGTTTCTCCTCCAATAGTTGTAGCACCCTGTCAACATGTTCAACATGATCCTTCCAAGACTTGCTGTAGATTAGTATATCATCAAAAAATACTAACACAAATTTTCTAAGGAATGGTTTGAAAATTGAATTCATCAAACCTTGAAATGTTGAAGGTGCATTGGTAAGGCCAAAAGGCATGACCAAAAATTCATAATGACCCTCATGAGTTCTAAATGCCGTTTTTGGAATGTCTTCAATCTTCATTCTGATTTGATGATATCCCGAACGAAGATCCAACTTGGTGAAGTAAATTGATCCATGCAATTCATCCAGTAATTCATCAATAACAGGAATGGGGAACTTATCTTTAATAGTGAGCTTGTTGAGCTCCCTATAATCCGGACACATGCGCCATGATCCATCCTTCTTGTGCACCAATACTACTGGAGCTGAGAAAGAACTTTGACTCGGTTGAATTATACCAGCCTCTAGCATTTCTGCAACCATACGTTCAATTTCACTTTTTTGGACATAGGGATATCTGTACGGCCTGATGTTTGGAGGAACACTTCCTGGAATCAGATGAATAGCATGATCATGATCACGCATAGGTGGGAGACCTTTGGGAGTCTCAAATACCTTGGAATGATTGTCCAGGACTTTTTGGAGATCTGGAGAAATAGATGATTCCAATGTGGAAACATCTAGCGAACATAATTGTGCAATTACACCTCTTTGCTCCTTTTTTAGAAGCTTTGTCATACCATTAGAGCTGATTATCTTTCCTGGTTTCCCTGCAATACCCCTTAATTCAACTTCCTTTCCTTCCGTAGAAAATTTGATGAAAAGTTCTTGAAAATTAAAAGCTATTGTACCCAAGGATTGTAGCCATTGGACTCCTAGTACAACATCAGCACCTCCCATTGGAATGGAAAGCATTGGGCTAGTCAATACATATTCTCCCATGGATAGCTTGATATTATGGCACTTTCCAGAGCAATTTATTGTTCCTCCATTTGCAATCATCACTTGACACTCTGGTGCTGGATATAGGAAGCAATTCAATTCTTTTGCTACCCTACAATGAATAAAATTGTGGGTGCTTCCTGAATCAATCAACACTATTACCTTTTTCTTCTTGATTTGTCCTTCTATCTTGATGGTTTGAGGAGTGGTAATTCCCGCCAATGCATTACAAGATATGGTCGGATTTATTTGTTCTTCATCTAGGCTTTGTTCCTGGAGTATATCCTCTTCTTTTGACCTTTCTTGCTCCTTTTCTTCTTCCTCTTCACAATCTATGTAGAATAATTTCTTCTCAGCACACTTATGACCTTTAGTGTATTTGCTATCACAACTGTAACAAAGCCCTTTTGCTCTTTTTTCTTCCAATTGTTGTGGTGTCAACCTTATAGGTTGTGGAAGACTAGGGGCAACAACACTTCCGTCTTTATAGTTGTGAGTGGTATGCTTCCTGGTTGCCATAATTTTGCTTTCCATTTTTCTTGCTAACCTGAATGCCTTCTCTAATGAATCAGGTTCCCAAAGGCGAACATCATGTTGGATATTATCCTTTAAAGACCCTATGAACACATCAATCCTATGCTCCTCTGGAATATCTTTTACCCTTATGTTCAATTTTTGGAACTCCTCAATGTGCTCCATTATTGAACCCTTTTGTTTGAGACTTATCAATTGGCTAAAAAAAGTGTTGCTTTTTGTATCTTCATAATGTGCTATCAATTCTTCCGTAAAAATTGCCCAAGTGATAAATTGTTTACGAGAGCAAAGCCATTGATACCATACAAACTGATTTGGTTCCAAATATAAAGTTGCCATACGTACCTTTTGTGTGTTTTGCACATTATTGAGATCGAAGAATTGCTCCATCTGTAATATCCATGTGGCGGGATCCTTGCCATCAAACTTCCTCATATCGATTTTTGGAATATGGTGATTCTTCGATCCAACATTAGCGTCTATGGAATCATGATTAACATTTCTTTTGTCATCATGAGTTTCCTTTACTACCTTTTCACCATTAGTGACCCTTTCTTGTAGCAACTTCTTCAATTCTTCCATGTCTGTCTTCATATCTATCTTCAAATCTGCCATGTCTCTCTTCAAATCTGTCTTCGAATCATCCATCTTAGCTTCCATGCCCTTATCTTAGATTCCACGCCATTTATCTTAGATTCCACGCCACTTATCTTAGCTTCTGTTAGCTTTTGTGAGCGTGACATTTGTTGCACTTGTTCTTGTAATTTTGATATATCATGTAGCATTTCTTCCTCTTCTTCATGAGTCATGCTAGAGCTTTCAGGTTCCTTACTAGGTGTTTGCATTTTCTTTCCTCGGGGCATCAGTTACCGATAATAATGCTTTACTATGCCCTTTGAATTCCGTTAAACCAAGCTTACACAAAAATTTAAAAAAAAACTACACACCTTTTTTCACTTTATAGAAGCCTGATATTGAATCTGATGTATCTCTGTAATTTCAGATCATCCAATTCTGAAATTGCTACCTGTAGTAGCCTTCTGTGTCCTCTTTCCAATGCCACAAGTCTGAGCCAAATTGGATTCTCCAAGGAAACGTTATGTGAAATCTCCCACAGTGACTTGTTTTTAGACTGGTTCAGTAGAGCGAACTTGTACGACGTGCCACGAGTCACTGTTTCAACCTTTGAATCTGAAAAACACATACAAGAAACTACAGTCCGTCCTCTTTCTGTACCTTCTTACGAAATTTCAATCCGATCCCCAGAGAGAAAGTTATGACGATTTTCCCCAGGTCACCTGTTTTGAATGTAATTCAGGAGTCTGCAAAAAGACCAACTTCCTCAGATCATATCTCCGCAAATATCGCGCGAAAAGCTCTGAAATTCGGACCCAAGGTTCAGCGCGATTTCTTCTCAAATGGGTTTTTTGCGACTTCTGAAACGTCACAGAAAAAAGTTATAGCGAAAATGCCACGATGACCTGTTTGGAGCAGCGAAACCCTAGAATCCAAAGCTCTGATACCAAATGTTATGAAACCAGCTCAAGAAAAGATAGAAAAGATAGATCAACGCCTTAGAATTCAGCCTCTTCGAGGGGGAAACCTCCTTTACATTACATAAATGAACAATTCTTGGATGATACAAATGACAAAACCTCCTTTCTATATATAGGAGTCTAAGGAGTCACAATATAATCCAGCCGACCTAACAATAATAATATAAAGCCACAAAAATAACAATAGAGGGATTCTATGGGGCACAGAAATAACAATATGGGGGTAATAGGGGCACAACAATATAAATAAGGGGTATAACTACAATAGTAATGGGGTAATCACTAGTATTATAGAGACCCAACAGGAGGGCTTCAAAAGGGCAAGATAGCAAAACAAGAGGCAAATAGGAACTTTAAAAGGGTGGAATGGTCTCAAAAGGGATGAAGGGCAATTAAGAATCCTTCAACATGTTTCAAGGGGAGGGAAAGTGGTTGATCACTAATGAAGAGAAATTAAGAATTCTTTACTAAGTGATCACAATGAAAAACTAAGAAACAAGAAGCAACTAAGAATTTCTTGTCTATAATAGTTTGAAGAAAACATTAAGAAAGATTAACCTTTTAAAACATATTGCAATGAAGCACTTCTGAGATATCATTATTTTGTTTATCATTCAGATTTATGGAAACAAATATGATTATTAATAAACAGAGGAAAAACAATACTAAACAAGAGATATAGAATACTTATTGACAATTGCTTTGCACGAGAATCCTTGTGAAAGTCCTTTGCTTTATTCAATGCATCCAGCTAGCCATACAAGAGTTGTTCCAATAGCATTTCTTTCTCAAAATAACTTAGTTTATAGAAATGTCAAAGAATCCACACTCAATACTCCAAATGAGGGAGCATTTATACAAAATTTTACAATGAAATATCTCATAACAAAGAGATATATAATCTAGGAAAGAAAACTATATGTTACATGAAAGTAGTGACAAATGGTATCGAAGATATAAGATAAAGTGAACAGATGGCTTGCTGTCCCTGTTTTGGTGAATGAGCTAGAGGCAGGCCCTATGATCGAGCATATTGTTGTCTTCTTTGTAATTTTGTGTTGGCTGTTCTACTTTTCATCTTCTTACTGATACTCTTTGACCTGTTCTGATACTCTTTACCTACTCTAATCCCTGTTCATCCTCTTTTACCAAAATTTACTAAGGTAAAAAATTACTTTTTACCAAGGAAAATTACAAAATTTCTGTCATATCAGCCCACCAATCATCCTTCGGCATTCTAGTCCTTTGGAGCTTTCTAAAGTTTTCATCAGCCTCTTTATATTTGACAAAACTAGGCTAAACTGGAAATAGATGTTTTATTTCACGCTCAACATAGAACAGGTTCTCTAGACTGTCATAGAGAACTCTGCCTATAGGTAGTGCTTTTGGTGCAAATGCACCAGCTGATGAGCTAGCTTGATTGTTTGCATATTGAGACATTTTTTCCACATAGTATTCATGTCTCATCAATTTATCATTAATTACTAAAGGACTGGGAAGTCCTTTTCTCTGCAAAATACCAAACTTCTCCATAAAATCATTAATTTCTTCTTGCATGTTCTGGCATTTCCTTTCCAAATTCTGCATTAGACCTCTTTTAGTCAATACCTTTTTTATTTCTAGGATAGTTGTTGTTATGTCTTCAATATTCAGCTCTTCTAGCTGGTACCTATTTTTTCTGTTCAAAAAATTTGTTAGCTTGATGGCTTCCTCAGGCTTCCTTCCTAATTCTTCTTTAGTTCTCTGAATCTCTTGGAGAGAAAATTGCACTAAATCAATTTGTTCAAAAATTATTTGTATGGATGGCCAAACATCATTTATTGACTGAGTGATGTTGGTCCAAAGAATTTTCCTAATATCTGATAAGGGCTTCTCAAAGGTGAGTTCCTTCTCTAGTGCTTTCACCTGTTGTGCTATGCCTTTATTCTTTCTCATTTCTTCAGCAAAATTGACTTTTGTAACATCATATTTCTGTTCTAAAGTGACAAATTTTTCCTTTACTTTTTGGAGTTCAGAAACTTGTAGTTTCATCTCTTCCATTGGCCTGATTAGTTCTTCTATACTCAACCCTAAAGTTCCTGCTGGTGTTGTTTCTGAGCTTGTACCTGTAATTGTCTATGTTGTGACCAAGGGGACATTGGGTGCTAGAGCTATTCCAAGTGTTGAAGGGACTGTTGTGGACACGACTGGTATCACATTTAGAGGCTGAGAGGTCGACTCTCCCTGCCTACTTTTCAATGATTTTTCCAATTCCTGTTCAGTTTCCTTCAACTATTCATTAAGCTTGAGGACCAAGTCCATAAGCTCTTCTTCAGATTTCTTTTGAACAACTTTTGTAGTTTGTGGATGTCTTGATGGTGGCAAATTTAGCTATTTTCTCAAGGCAACTATGTCTTCATCTTTCTTTTTTATCAAGGCCTCTGCTGCCTTGACATCCTTTAGGTTATGACCCAGTCCAATAACCAACTCCTCCAAAGATTTAATTCTATTATCTTTAGCTTGTGAGGAGGCTCTTTCCAGTTGTAATTGAGCAGTTGTATTATTCAGAGAATTTTCTAATCTTTGGGCCATCATAGCTTTACTAGTCAATGTTGAATATACCATCTCCCCTGTCTTCTTGTGTAGTTCAATCTGATCTAAGGGGTGGATGTCCTTGGCCATGACCTCAAAATCAGTTTTGAGGTAATCTGCAAGTGATTGAGGCTATTGAACTTTGGGCTTGAAGAAGCTCATCTGCATCTTGCCTTCTTTGATGTCATAGGCTGACATCAACCTAGTTTGATTTGTGGGGGCCATTTTCAAATATTGATCATAGACTTGGGTTCTCAATGGTTCATTTTTAGCCTTTATTTCTTTGAATTTCTTCTTGATATCTAGATTCTCATTTCCTAGAGGCCTGAAGGATGACACTTCAGCACTTTGTTTCCTTTCCAGTTCTTGTCTCTGTGAGCTAGAAGGTGTCCCACCTACTGGGAAAGTATGTTGGCTATCTGCACCTTCTTTCCTTTGGCTTTCTATAGTTTCCTCAAAAAATTCCTCCTCTAAATGAGGATTTAGCCTGTGCCTCTTAGCACCGGGCTGTTCTGATGGACCACTGGTAGGGGTAGCTACTTCCCTGTCTCTCTTTTTGTTCCTTTCCTCATTCAAAGGAGTCTGTAAAATTGGGGGCTCTCCAATGTTGACTTGAGTTGGGTGAGCCTATGTTTGGGCCTGCTTTTGAGACGTTTCAGGCTGTTTTGACATGGTTAACTATTGTGTTGCCTGAGTGCTAGTTTCTTGTGAGTGATTTTGAGAGGTTTCAGCTGTTGAAACACTAATCCTTGATGCTGATTTTTTAGAAGTCTCAAAATGTACCTGTCCAAAAGAATCCAGGTCAAATGTTTTTTCAAGATCTTTCATTACATTTTCTATTTTCACATGTTCACTATCTGTTTCTACTAGGTTCCCTTCCCTCCATTCATCCATATTAGCAAATTACTCAATTTCTGGAATCCTATGATGCAAGTATGGTGCTAGTCTATTTTTCATCCTTCTATCACACTATGAGGGTCATATGGAGTCCAACTAAAACTTTTGTTCAATTTTAGATCATCTTCTAAAATTTGTTCTGATGCTTTCCATGCTTCCCTAGTGTTGCAGACAAATGGGCCTAAGTGATCTTTGATTCTGAGTTGTGATTTTCTCTTGGCCTTAGTGAAATGTGTCAAATCTGAGTGTATCATCTGTCTGTAATATTCCAATGCAAACAGTCTCATTGGAACATATTTAGGTAGCTTAAATGGGGAAAGCTCACACCCATATACCCTTATTTCTATGTGATTTTGGTATAAATACCAATCGCCCACTCTGTACTATTTGGAGAGCTAAAAGATCCTTTTGATGTCATCATTAATCCTAGGAGGGGAATTCCCTGTCAGCAAGGTGGTTACTTGGTGGACAAACTGATCAATGAACTTGTTATAGGAATAAGGGCAAGCAAAATATTTATGGAAGATGGAAGTCCAAAAGATAACAGACCTTGTATTACCCTTGGTATCAAGTTTCTTGAAAGAAAATGGGAATTTTTCTGATTGGTGGTAGAGGATGAGGTGATATATGAAAGTGGAGTACTTAAAAACATTCTCATTCTCCAGTCTCGTGAACTAGTCATGGATCTTGTCAGCAATATAAGAGGCATAATCATATTTGACAGTAGGAGGCTATCCTAGGGTAAAGATAGACATCATCACTAGGGTCAATTCATCTACATATTCACTAGTGTTGAATCCCATGACTGCTGATATCATATCAACTATGATTTTTCCTGTATCTGTGAAGGCAACTGACATATGGGGGGGGGGGGGATCTTTAGTCTGATAATTTTGTAATATGAAAGTCTGACAGAGGCGACTGATCTCATCTTGGGATAATTTAGTTGATTTCTCAAGTAAATTTCCAATGGAAATGGGGGTGAGGGCCTGACTAGGATGAAATTGCAAAATTTTATTGATAGATTCAGCAGTTATTGTAAATAGGACTGTTTGGTTGGGAGACATGATTTCTCTGTGGATGGGATCATAATTTGCATGGCACTGATGGATTATGTCAGGGAAAACATGCACACGGGGGAGAAAACATATTGGGAAATTGGATTCCCACAGTCCCATGGCATCTTAGCCATTCAAATGGTTATCTCGGAATTGGCAAAAGACTTTAAGGTGGTATTTATCAATGGTTAGGTCCTTTATTTGAAAATCCTTGTCTTCCAAAGGCAGATAGTCTAAATCATGATGAGGGGCGGTAATGGGAGCAACATTTAGGGCCACGAGGGTTTCCATTCTAGTTCTTATGGATTCAGAAAGGAAACTAAGGTTTTTGATGTAAAATTAGTGAAACCAAGGGCTTGGGGGACTTGAATTTCAAAAGAAGTAATCAGAACTATGGTGAATTATGGCTTTTTAATTAATTTGTAGTGGAAAACAAGTATTTGCAGGGTTTTTTTGTCGAGGAATTGATAAATACATGTTCTTTTACGGGATAGCAACGGAATGCAGGTACTGGGTGTGACTGGATGGCTCTGGGTGACATTGGCTGCAAATTTTGAAGTAGGTTGGTGGCTGGGAGCACGGGCAAGTTGACCTTGTCATTGTATTTGCATGGATGTATAGGTTTGCAAAATAAACGACGAAAACAATTTATTTTGTTTTATATACAAAGTCAAAAATTTGTGGGTTTTGGGATTGGATGGGTGACGTTAGCGGGAAAATGACATGATGTTTTGTCGTTTAGTGGGAGGTGGTAAGCAGTTTATATCACACCACTTATGGAGGGGAGGCGGTATTTAGGCTCGGGCCAGCGATTCCATAGAATGATTGACGTGTGGTGGAGGCACTGTACATGAAACTACTTTACGATCGTGCACTAACGTGCGGTCGCAAAGGGTCGCGCGATATGGATGACAGCCGTAGGATCTGAGCGATGTGATCAGACGAATATCGGGGATGAAAAGTGATAGGGAGTTTAATAAAGGTGGGCCCAATGTAATTGAAAAGTTTTTAATTATATCGGGAGCAAAATGATTGGTCAGGGAGGTTATTAATTATCCATGAGGGTTAATTAATCCCTTTTTAATATGGCGAGGGTCAAGGCTGTTAATTAGTTACTGATTAACTAATTAATCCCTACTTAAAAAATATTATGGTTATATTTTAACCAAAGGGGCAGGATATATAGAATTTCGAGGTTTTTACATAGTTAAAGTAATACGGGAAGGGGTAGACTTTTATAGGGGATTTATATAATATAGGTTAGTAGTTAATATGACTTTGAAATGAAAAAGTGCTAAGTATAAAACATTTGGTGTGTGTATTTAAACTTAGGCTAAAGTGAAAAAGGGGGTTTTTATGGAAAATATTTTTAATTTCCCTAAGTAAAATAGGATTTTACTTAGGGAAAATTTTATAAAGGGAATGAATGATTTATGGTGGGATGAGATGATTAATGAATGAGCTTAAGTACTTAGGCATTATAAATTATTGGGCCGAAGGCCCAATCCCTCCAGAAGTCAAAGAAATGCTCTGAGCCCCTCTAATTTGATAAATACTTTGGTACTTAGGGGAAATTAGTGAAACTTTAGGGGAAATGAGGGGGGTTAATTATTATTGAGTTTTCCTTGCTTGAGATGTCTTCAACATAATACATGCCTTTGCCTTGTGATGAAAGTAAAAGATTACACATTTATAATCATCATTCACCACATATCATTCTGCAACCATCATCTACTTACCCTACCTACTTTAACCTAGCATTTTTACTTCTTTATTTGGGTGCACTTAGACTGGCAAACCCTTGTCAAACTCTTTTTCTTTTACATGGTGTTTCCTATCTAAGTCTACACTTATTACATCCAAGGGCTCAAATTAAACTGTTGAGCTCTTTTTTCACTCTACTTATCTACTTATTTGCCAAGATTACACTTTTTGGTCAGATTTTATTCTCTATTTCTAAAACATGAAATTGAAACATGAACTAGCCAAGCTTAAACTGTTTGACTATTCATCCATTGTGGCATAGGTAACAAGTTGCACACAATTGTTTATTATACAAAATGAAAAAGTAGTGGCATTTAGACTTGCACACTTTCCTGGTCTTTCTTTTTGTTGGGGTTCATTTTCTTTCATTTTTTTGACCATATTTTATTCTTTTTACCCTTTGATTTTTCTTTTAGGGTATACCCTCTTTACATTTTTTAAATTTTTTTATTTTTTACAAATATGGAAAACCTTCGCAACAAGTAAAGTTATGAACATATTACATAGCTCATCAAGTCAATCATGATATATGACACCTATTGGTATAGGGGCATAACGAGGTTTAAACAAGGTTGTCCCTTTTCCCTACCCTTTTTGGTATTTACATCGATAAACTAGAGGTGTTTGGAAACTGCGGGGTGTAAAGGCACCGAGCTTGTTGCTTGTCTAGGTCATTACTCTTCTTTTTTATGTTTATGATATTATTCTTCTTGCAAGGAGCCATGATGATCTAGACAAGCAGCTTAAGACTCTTCATGTCTACTGCTCCATGATGGGTATGATAATTAATACTGACAAGACTAAAGTCATGATTGTTAAATCAAAAGAGATCACCCATGGTAGATTCGTCTATGATAACCATTGTCTTGAGTAGGTTTCTTCTTATAAATATTTGGGTATTGACTTTCCTCATCAGATCAACTGGAATTATAGCATTGAGAAAAGAATTATTGGAGGTTGGAAATCTTATTATGAGCTTGAAAACAATTGTAAGTCAGTGGATCTTTAAATTTGGAGTAAAAAAAAGTTCCTCTTTGAGACTCTCATCACCCCTGTTATCTTATATGGATGTGAAGTTTGGGGGTGTAGTATATCTAGGGAGTCATGGAGAAAGATTGGTATGATCCAAAAACATTTCATAACCTATAACCTTAAGATAAAGGGAAATATTCATTATCCTATCCTCTTGATAGAAGCTGGCTTGTCCCCAATTGAAGGTGCGCCTATGTTTAGATATTTGATGTATTAGAAGAAGCTTCATAATATGGAATCCGATAGGGTCCCAAAAATTACTTCTAACTTTAGTCAAAACCCCCAGCTGGGCCTCAAGCGCGGGTGGCATTAGGATACTCAGTCTTTGCTCAACCTGTGGGGGATTAAGGAGGAGATCATCATGGGAAGCAAGGACAATATCAAAGATACTATTACCTCCATCTTTAAGGACAAGTTGTGGGATGATAAGGAGCTGGAGGGTAAAAGGAAGCTAACGTACTATAAGGAGGTGATCAACACCCAACCTTGATAACTAGAATTATCTCTCTATGTTGAATAGTACTAAGAAGAAAATGAACATTGCTAGGATTAGAACTAACTCTCATGAGCTTCGGAGTGAGATCGGGCAGTGATCTACTCCCAAGACTCCCTGGGATGATAGAATTTGTCAGATTTGTGATACTAAGAAGGTGGAAGATGAAAAGAACTTCCTTTTAGATTTCCCGGCTCTTTCCCACATCCGCTCTCAATTCCCTATCATTAGCCACACCTCCAATCTTCTTGACTTATTAAGCCAACCCAACTATAGCAATCTTGGAATGCTTCTTTCCCTGCTCTTTGATCATAGAAACAAGATTTTGAAGAATGACAATTAGACTCTCTTTTCTTGAGGTCCGATAGACCACATTGGTCTTAGTGGATGTTAATCGTCTTCATCATCATCAATAATTAATATCAGTTTAATTCATCGATATTAATTAATCTTAATATTAATAACTTATATTTTAAATAATATTAAACATGATTTGTAACCCAAGGGATATGTTAACCCAAGGGATTAATATTAGAAACCCAATAGATTAATTAACCCAAGGGATAAATATTACAAACTGAAGGTATTAATAAATGCAAAGAATTATTAATATCATAAAGCCAAAGGATTAATATTCTAAATCATAGGGTTAAAAACACAAGGGATTAATAAACCCAAGCGATCAATATTATATACCCTAGTGATTAAAATCTCAAGGCACTAATATTATAAATCCAAAGGATTAACAAACCCAAGGGATTAATGTTATAGACCCAAGCAATTAATGAACTGAACAAATTATTCATATCATAAACTCATTGGATTAATAATATAAACTTAAGGGATTAATAAACCCAACAAATTTCCTGGATGCGGGTGCCCATCAAAGATATTAAGGTGACGGCAGAATAGGACGGCAAGTGGCCATGCCACATGGCCCTCCGTAATCTTGCACATCAGTCTATAAACTGTATTAACGCTAGCCATAAATGGCATTTAAGTTGGCACCGTCTTCAACCAGCCTGCAACTACCCACCTCGGCTCCGCGAAATGATGACCTCTGGTGATATTCACTCCACTGCCCCTGTCTCTTATCCCCTGCCTCTGCAATGTTTATGCCCTCAGGCAGCTGCAGCACCTAGCTCTCGCACTACTACGGGGAGGCGCTGCAGCCTCCTTTGTTGCACTGATCTAGGCCCGGGAATTCACTTCACACAAAGCCTGGTCTGCAATTTCGTCTTCCACTCAGCCTCTGCAGCTAATCCCTCCTCTGAGCCGGTCGCTGAACCTACTGAGCCTTCTCAGCACTCTGAGCCTAATCCCAGCAGAAATTCTCATACTCCTAGTGTCAACATGCCGAGAACACGCCATCGAATGCGTAGTCGCAGGGGCGGCAGCAGAGGAAGATTGACTCGTCCCCCTCCTTCTCCGGCCTCTGAAACCACCTCCTCTTCGGCTCATCTGACTACAGGTAGCTACCCAAACACTCGTAGTGGAAGAAGCTGCACATGACCTCTCTGCCTCCATCTGACACCCCCTGCTTCGCCACCCGACGGAATTCCCTCCAATCCACATCCACCCCTCCATTCCGCCCAATTCCTCTACCGCTGCTCTCTAAACAAGCCCATCATTACCGCCACCATCTCCATTACCTTTCACGAGGAGGAGCAAGCTACAGAGGGTGGTCACCATTCCACAACAACACCAGCCAGAGTTGCGGGAAGCTCACATTCCATCACCTTTCACGAGGAGGAGCAAGCCACAGAAGGTGGTGGCCACACCAAAGCGGAGCCAGCCATGGTCAAGAAGAGCACTCAATGTGCTGGGATGAAGCAAACTAGGAAGGCGATGGACCAGGACCAGCATGACAACGAAGACATGGATCCTCACCATTGTTTTATTGTGGAGGAACAACCGGCGAACCAAGAAGACGACACGAAGGCTTCGAAGAAGGCAAATGTTGACATGGAGGATTACAGGTGCTTCGTTGATGAGGAACACCGTCATCTCCGCTACGCAACTGATCAGCCACACAACCTGCCTTGTATATGCTATTCTCAGGTTATGGGAATTATGCTTTCTGGTATCTTTTAAGGGGCTTTCAGGAAAATTTGCTATTATTTGGTTACTTGGTAGTTTTTTGTTTTTCTCTGGAAAACTGATTAAAAACTATGCGTAATTGCTGGTTTCCCATGCATGGGCAGCAAGATAACACTAGTAATCTTATTTTTGATTCAGACTGGTTTCCCATCATGGGCAATCCAGACTCTGTTTTTGTCGTTTTTCCCCTTCACTCAGGCATGGACATGCATAGGCTAAAGCCTCAGTGTACTATATTTTTTCAATAATAGAATTTAGCTTAATTTAGAAAAAAAAAATAAACCCAACAAATTAATATTATAACCCCAAGGGATTAGTAAACTTGAGGGATTAATATTATAAACCTTAGGAATTAATATTATAAACCTAAGGGATTAATATTATAACCACAAGGAATTAATAAACCCAACAAATTAATACTTTAAACCCAATTGATTAATAACCCTAATTTTGTAATTTTAAGAGGCGACATTGAATAAATTCCAATGTAATGTAACATTGTGACAATGAATATGAGATCAATTGGCATATTGCAACAATGTTTGTCACAAAATGATGTTTCATTACTTTTTGTACCATGAAAACGTCACAATATGAAGCCCTGTATTAGTGTCGCAATGTGACATTGAAAAAATTGCAATGTAACTTAAGGTTCTAACAGTGATTTTCATATTGCTTGTCACATTCACCAATTTTTGTGACAATGAAACATTGGAGTTTTCTGCACCATTCTAACTTCACGATTTTAAACACAAATGTTATACCAGATATTATAAACCCTAGCAATATAAAACCAATATTATAAACCCTGACATTAAACCCAATATTATAACCATAATATTAAACTCAATATCATAAATCATAATATTTAATCCAACATATTAAACCCTAATTTTTTCCTGCAATAATGCAACCCAAGGCATTTCATATTAGATTTCATAAACCCAATATGAAACCCAATAATAAAGGCCTGATTTTAGACCCTATTTTCGTAATGTTGAGAGGGGACATTGAATAAATTGTTATGTAATGTAACATTACGACAATGAGTATCAGATTTATTGTTATGTAGCAACAATGTTTTTTCAAAATGCAATGTTGGATTGATTTGTGTACCATTCTAACGCCACAATATGAAGCCCCATTATAGTGTCACAATGTGACATTGAACAAATTGCGATGTAATGTAACATTCCAACAATGATTGTCATATTTTTTTTGCACATTGCAACAATGTTTCAATATTGTAAACCCAATAGATTGATATTATAAACCCAGAAAATTCATAAACCCAATGGATTAATATTACAAACTAAAGGTATTAATAAACCCAAGGAATTATTATTATTATAAAGTTTAAGGGATTAATATTATAAACCGAAGGGCTTAATAAACCCTAATTTTGTAATTTTGAGAGGCAACATTGAATAAATTGGAATGTAATGTAACATTGTGACAATGAGTGACAGATCAATTGTCATTTTTCAATAATGGTTTTTACAATACGATGTTGGATTTATTTTTGTACCATGCAAATGTCACAATATGAAGCCCTATCTTAGTGTCCAGTGTGACATTGAAAAAATTACAATGTAGTGTAAGGTTTCAATAATGATTGTCATATTGCTTGTCACATTGCGACAATGTTTTTCACAATGTGATGTTGGACAAATTTCTACACCATCCTAACTTCACAACTTTAAACCAAAATATTATACCAGATGTTATAAACCCTGGCAATATAAAACCAATATTATAAACCCCAACATTAAACCCAATATTACAACCATATTATTAAACTAAATAACATAAACTCTAATATTAAGCCTTAATTGTGTAATGCGACAATGCAACCCAAGGGATTTCATATTGGGTTTCATAAACTCAATATAAAACCCACTACTAAAAGCCATGATTTTAAACCCTAATTTCTTAATGTTCAGAGGAGACATTGACTAAATTGTAATCTAATGTAACACTACGACGATGAGTATCATATTTATTTTTAACTTGTGATAATATTTGTCATAGTGCAACGTTGGTTTGATTTTTGTACCATTATAACGTCACAATATGAAGCCCCATTGTAGTGTCACAGTCTGACGTTGAAAAAATTGCAATGTAATGTAAAGTTTCAACAATGATTGTCATATTGCTTGTCACATTGCGACAATGTTTAAATATTGTAAACCCTAGGAATATAAACCCTAAGATTAATATAATAAACCTGAATATTAATATTACAAAAAACAAGATTATAAACTGTAAGTTTAAAATAGTAAACCGTAGGAATATAAACCCTAAGAATAATAAACCTGACATATTAATATTATAAACCCAAGGAAATAATATTGTAAACTTTAGGGATTAAAAAGCCAAGGGATTAATGTTATAAACCTTAGGGATTAATATTATAAACACAATTAATTAATAAATCCAAGGGATTAATAAACCCTAATTTTGTAATGTTGAGAGGCAACATTGAATAAATTACAATTTAATGTAACCTCACAATAATGAGTACCAGATTAATTGCCATCCTGTGATAATGTTTGTCACAATATGACATTAAATTTATTTTTGTATCATGCAAACATCATAATGCAAAGCTTTATTGTAGTGTTGCAATGTGACATTGAGAAAATTGCAATTTTTGTAAGGTTCCAACAATGATTGTCATATTGTTTGTCACATTGCAACAATGTTTGTCACAATGCAACATTGGACAATTTTTGCACCAATCTAACTTCACAACTTTAAACCCAAATGTTATACCATGTATTATAAATGTAATTTAACACTACAAAAATGTTTGTCACAATGTGACATTGGATTGATTTTCATACCATTCTAGCGTGACAATATGAAGCCCAATTATAGTGTCACAACGTGGCATTGAAAAAATTGCAATGCAATGCAATGTTTCTATAATGATTGCCATATTTCTTGTCACATTGCAACCATGTTTCAATATTATAAACCTAATGGATTTTTATTCTAAACCCAAGGAATATAAACCTAAGATTAATATAATAAACCCTAATATTAATATTATAAATAGTAAGATTGTAAATCGTAAGTTTAATATAGTAAACCCTGGGAATATAAACCCTAATATTAATATTATAAACCATAAAATTAATATTAAAAACATTAGGATTAATATTACAAACCCTAAGATTAATACATTAAATTCTAATTTTGCAATGTTGCAATTAGACATTAAATAAATTGCATTGTAATAACGTTATGAGAATGATTGTCAAATTGATTGCCACATTGTGACAATGTTTATCACAATGCTATGTTGGATAGATTTCTAAATATATTAAACCCTAATATAACACCCTAATTTTGTAATGTCACAACATTATATCCCATACAAAACCTTAACATCATAAAACCTTATATAAATCCCAAGATTGACATTATAAACCCTGGGATTATGAACCCTAGGATTGATATTATAAAATAAATGATTAATATTATAAAACATTATAAACCCTAAGATTAATACATTAAGCCCTATTTTATAATGTCATCATGAGATGTTGAATAGATTGTATTATAATGTAACATTGCCACAATGATAGTCAAATTAATTGTCACATTGTGACAATGTTTGTCGGAATGTGACGTTGGATAATTTCAATATCATTCCAACATCACAATATTGTCAAATATTGTTAAAATTGAGTATATTTGACTATGTTAAAATAATCTAGTTGATTATTTTTTACTATAAAACTGAATATTATAAACCCTTAATATAAACTCTAAAGTTAATATTAAAAACCTTAAGATTAACATTATAAACACTATTTTTGTAATGTCTTCATATTACAAACACTATGATTAGCATTTTAAAACCTAATGTAATAAACCCTTATTACTATTTATTCATTATATCAATAATTTTAAGAAAATAGTTGAAAAATCAATTAACTAATTAACTAATTACTAATTGCAATTATTTATTCATTATAAAATCAATTAATTGATAATTAATAATGAGTTTATCACTAGATAATTAATTAATTAATTTTTTATTATTTCTAATTAATAAATACCAATTAGTTTATTTATTAATTTAATTTATTAGTTTATTTTTAATTTAGTATCTAATCAATTTATTTATTAATTAAATAATTATTTCGTTGATTTAAATAAATTCATTAATTAATTACCATTAATGATAACACTTATTAAAAAAATAAATTTCCATTATTATAATAAATTAAAATTTTAATATTTATTATAACTTTTTATAATTTTAATAATTTTTCATTTTTACATTAATTATAATTATCTATTATTGATTTTCTATAATTAACTAACCAATTAATTATTTATTAAGTTTATATTAATTTATAATTGTAGCTTTTTATAATAGGTTAGTTATTTTTATAAAGAGTGAAGAGAACTCTACTTGAATGGTTCATGAGGTACAATACTTGCTAAGGTTTTGCAAATGGGGTAGCAAGCTAAGTGGGTTTGATTGTGGGAAAACTCCACAGTGGAGCACGCTTGAGCTAGCCCCGGAAGTGATGATTGACGCTATATGATTCATTTCACTAGTTTCAATCCCATTGCTTCACCCCTGTGAGCATCACTCGATGCAATGAGTGCTAAGTGGACTACTCAAAAATCATGAAAAATTACTCAATTATGACTACTTCTCATGGAAATGGTCATATATGAATGACTTACTTAACACAGTTGAATCCCAAGAATGGTATCTAATATTTTTATATTATTAAAAAAATAATTATTGATTATATAATCAATTATGAATTTATCAATAATTAATTAATTAATTTTTTATTATTCCTATTTCATGAAGTTTATTGTTTATTTATTATTTATTTATTAATTTATCAATTAATCTATTATTAATTATTCAATCAATAAATTAATCATAATTTATTGAGTTTTTAATTTATTATTTAACCAATTTATTAATTAGTATTATCAACAAAATAATTATTAGGTTGATTTATTTACTTGAATACATTTACTAATTAATTACAATTATTTATAACATTTATTAAAAAAATAAATTTCAATTATTATAATAAATTATAATTTTTATTTTGATGATGATGATTAACGTCCACTAAGACCAATGTGGCCTATCAGACCTCAAGAAAAGAAAAAGAATCTAAGTGTGATTCTTCAAAATCTTGCTTTTATGATCAAAGAGAAGGGAAAGAAGTGCTCCAAGATCACTATAGTTCGGTTGGCTTAATAAGTCAAGAAGATTGGAAGTGTGGCAAATGTTAGGAAATTGAGAATAGAAGTGAGTAAGAGCTAGGAGTTTAAAAGGAAGTGTTTTTCATCTTCCACCTTCTTAGTATGGAAAATCGAACAGATTCTATCATTCTAGGGAGTCTTGGGAGTATACCACCACCCAATTTCACTCCAAAGCTCGTGAGAATTAGTTCTTATCCTAGTGATGTTCATTTTTTTCTTAGTGCTAGTCAACACAGAAAGATAACTCTGGTTATCAAGGGTGGGGTTGATCACCTCCTTATAATATCTTAGCTTCCTTACATTAATAAATAATTTTGTTTAAAAAACATAATTAATTTTAATGCGCAGAGAGTGAGTATGCGTCATGCCCTACCTTGAGCCATTCCAGATTGGCAGTTGATGTGGTGTGATCTCGACATGTGGCCACACCTTCCACGTGCAGTGCGCCGATATTTGTATAATATTTCTCAATTATGTATAAGACCTGAGAGATATATGTTTATGTGTAATTCTTTCTATAAACAATTAGTCCACTTGAACTATTGAATTGATAAGTTTTTCTTATATTTTTTTATACGAGTACGGAAGGTATAGAGAAAAGAATTCAATGATTATTTTGATTTTAACTTTTTGATTCTAATATAATTTTACAATTAACAAAAATTCATGGTTTCAATCTATATAATCTATATAAACTCAACGGTAGTTTCATTTCGAAAAATTGTTTCAATCTAGATATTTTTTTAGAAATCAGTCTAAATGTTGTTGTTTCCTATGTATGAGTTGTAATTGTAATCTAAATGTGTCTAAGTCAGTGATTTATGTCCTATATATGTAAGAGATGTGATCAATAAAATATAGCGTGTGATTTGTGTGCACAATCTCTCTACTCATTTCTCTAAATTTTCTATGTATCCCAACCTCCAACCATATCCATATCCATACTTATAATTTTAGTTTTAAATTTGACCCCAAAAATTTCTACACTGAATTATGATATATATCTCCCAATGCACATACTATCAATAATTTATTTATAAAGTGTTCTGAGTAGTGATCAAATTTGAAGGCCTACTCTTAATTTTATTTGGAAGGGCATATATTCATCTAACCCTTCAAGGATGAAATGTTAAAAAAAAAAAAACACTTCTACTGAAAAGTATATATTAAATAAACCCCTCAAAAAAATTCCATAATGAAATAGTGTCATTCTAAATGTTTAAGATCTTTAAAATTTAAAGAGTAGCTTCAATAAAACGCTATAAAACCTCAATATAACTAGTAAATAAACAAAAAAATTCTCAAATTTCATTAAAAAAAGGTAAACATATGTTTCTTCTATTCATTCGATGATCTTCAAAAATATTTGGACTTACATAATTGAAAATATAAATATATTTTCCTAATGGAAATGGATTTCTAGTTTTCATTTATTTCCATACATCACAAGTAGCATTCGAAGTTGGAGATAGAAACATTAACATATCTAGTGTCTCCAATGAAAGTCTTTATCTATCATCATTTTTTATCCTGCTTAATTTTCAAAAGCCTCTTTCACACACTGATCTGGTTGTTGGGATAACAAGAATAGTTTGTCATAATTGCGTCAAATATAGAAAGTCTTCAAACCATTCATGTTCATCTCCACATAGGTCTCGTGCCATACATATGCTTTTTATGGTATGATTTACAAATAGCACACATAAATTCATTTATTTCACCCAAACATCTAGCAGTATCCACAATAGATGATTCCCCAACACTAAATTTTTTCACATAAACATTTCAACTATTTTTTTATTGGACAGTCTATATCATTCACTTTTTCATAATGATGTTGAGAAGTGAAAAAATTAGCCACATTAAATACATGTAAATCTATGAATATCCTATCTAAAGATTTAATCACCTTTACAATAAAACATTTTCCCAAAAGAATACAATCATATAGTAGCCTTGAATATTTTCATCTTTGGGAAAATTTCGAACCTCAATGGATGTAAATGTACCATACCTATGCTAGCTACAAATTCAAGGGTTCCCCTTTATGCTTTAACTAAAAAATAAGACATATGCACTGCATCTACACCAAAAATGCTTTCCAAAAATCATTTACAAAGCATGCTAATAGAAACATCTAAAGTAGTGTCAATATATGTAATATCAACATGATCCTCTCTGAACTTTTGATTCAACTTATTTAATTCAACGAGCATGTCTGCAAGTATATGGATGCAAATTTGCACTTGAAATATTGTTTCAAACTCATACATTTTTTTCTCCCCTAACTCCCAATCCTAACAAATAATGCATGAGGTTAACAAGTCTTTCCATGACCTTTCCTCTTGAGAGTTGTCTAATTTGATGAATTTGTAAGACCACTAGCTTAGTGATTTGAAATGCATACATTAGCTCTCTCAATTTTCCATGCCATTTAGTTGATTTTCCAAGCCATGAATAAACTTTGTTTCAAATTTCTTAATATATTGCAACTCTAGAAAATGAGATGAAGCCTCATTGATTGTCAATGCTTCCCTGTGAGCTATGCAATGGTTAACTAATAAATCAGGAACATACGAAGCTTAGGAGATAAACCTTAATGAATACCCCCCATGGAAGATGCACTATCTGAACCAAAACCAACAAACTTAATCAAATATAAATTCATTTATGCTAAAAGAGTTTTCACTAGATCATACATACATTGAGCTATTCCATCATTTATTTGAAGTAAACATATAAACTTCGTTAAACATTGACCTCTTCCTCCATTCGTCAAATATGTAATATAAAAACAATCAATTGGTGTTCCATAATTTGATGAGTGCTTTCATCAACTGAAATTGAGTAAAATGATCTATGTAAAATCTTCTCTTTTAGATTGTTCCAATACAGCTCTTTAGCAACTTGAAGAAAATATTTTCTTGGTGTGGTATTTGTGTATGCAGAAAATTCATCTATTAGAAGCACGTGTGGAGTGCATTTATATGAATTCAAGTCACATATTGACTTATACATTTCTAAAGATAAATCATGTATAGAAACAAAATACATGTTTTCAATCATTGATATAATTTTCTCCTTCCCAGCATTTACCAATAGTTCTACATGTTTAGTGATTGGAATATTGCTTCAATCACTTTTTCCCTCCAAAAGTTGTAAAACAGAAATTGAGCTTTTGATTGTGCATGGCCACTTATACCACTAACTTGAAGAGTGGCAATTCCCTCTTTTGAAAATGGAATCTCACTTTTAAATTTAACACGTCAAGAACATTTTATCCTTTCATAACTATTAGATGTTTTAAAACATAAGCCCATGGAAACCTTGTATTCCATTTAGATTTGAATATTATTTTGTTTTTCTTTGATGGGTTTTCTATTTCAATAAGCTCTAGACTATTTGATTCATCATATTCATGTAGATGAGCATCAACTTCATTTTGAATATTACATGGTTGATTAGAGTGTTGCATAAGACCAAATGATTCAACAATTGACAATTGTATTTTATCCTTCTTAGAACGACCAATAGGAGACATTTTTCAAAATTTACACTATTAAATAAATAAAAAAATAGAATAAGTAAATACATAAATTAAAAATCCCTTAGCAAGATTGAGATAGAAAAAATTCAACCTTAGCAAGATGCCATAGGATTTTACTACATATTTCTTGATAGGTTATTCATTGATTTGTTGAATTATATCTTGTAACATTCAAGGAAACTTGTAGCTTTATGATAAAGAATAAACACTTCATGAAAAATGGTACTTGGACAAGGAATCTGTATGGATTTAAGCAACTAAGAAAAATAAGCAAGAGTTTGAATGAGAGCGTTATAGTTGTGGAATCCAATACCCTCGATATACGATAAATATTCTTTTCACAGTTGGTAGATTCATATAATTATGACAATTAAAATTTGCACCATTACCAATGTAGAAAACAACTCGACCACCCATGCATGGAATGGAAGGATGGAAAGCAGTTGCATTTAGGGTATCTAGCCACAATGTTGATTTCCTGGGGTGTGGATTCTATGGTGCCTAAGATACATTGTGTGACCACGAAGGCTGTCATTACTTCAAGGAGTGTTGCATTAAAGAATCCATAATGAAAAACCAAATGTTAATGAAGATATGAGGAGGATAATGAAAAATACCTTATAGTCTAGTGTCGAACGATAACTTTCCTTCTGTGGATGATGGGTTCCAATTCAAATGAAAATGGAAAAAATGGATGCAGGGAAAGCGCACTCGAGGATAATCACAAAGGAGAGAGAGCACGTGCATAGTTGTTGAATGGTTATTCAATGTGCTCTGTTGCCCTGTGCTAGGTGTAATAGTACCATGACTGTTGCATGTCTTATTTTTGCAAGTTGTTGGCGTAAGTTGGGGGCCTCAAGGAAACGTCCCGAAATCATGACATAACTATTAAATTGTATGAGGTCATTTCTATGAAACTATCAGTAGTCAGAATGATTTATGCACTAGTACAGACTCGAAATTATCGTAAACGTAAAAAATATTGACAAATTATTATAAATATCTCTCTTCTTTTGAAATTTAAAAATTTAATCTAACCTTTATAATTGACGAGTAATTTTGATATTTTAAATTTTTTTTAAGCCCTTTTAAAAAGAGCCAAGAGCCTAAAGAAAGGCCAAGAAGAGTTCAATTTTAAACGTTGGTTCCGAGTATATGAATATAAATGAATATAGCAATTACAACATGAGGTCCGATGTTACCAAATAAAATCTGAGGTTCGATGTTACCAACTCAGGACAACGTCATTAATGTCAAAGGCTTCATAGTAAACGGCTCAGCTTTCTTCGCTTTCTTTCTTTTTCAAGGATAAGCTTTTTTACTTCACATAATTATATCGCTGGTTGGGAATTAAATACGTACACTTCATTGGATTTGCAGAGAATATAACTAAATTAGTGAAAATAAATAAATTACTGTGATTTGATGACGTCTAAATTAAAATTTTAGAAATAATTTTATTATAATTATTTAATAAATTACTAATTATTCTTAATAATAAAATTAACACATCCGTTGAATTTTCATTCGAGAAGGGAATGGGAAGTGAAATTCAAGGATGTTCGTTCCAAATTTTTAAACGACTCTTTAGCTTCATTCGTTCTGGTGTTTTTAATTATTTAATGATTTCATCTAGTTTGAATTTTTTATCTATGTAATTTTAATGGTGAATATTTATTTAGTTATTAGCATATGTTTTTTTTAAATACAACTCTAACATGAGTCAAAAAGATCAAATTTCTTCACGTGCAAACTTTTTAGAGTGCAAAATACATTATTATTTTTCATTGTTTAAATTTTATTTTTTAATGCTTGATAGAGTATATATAGGACCATAAAAATATTTTAACCATAAAAACTTATATATATATATATATATATATATATATATATCTGTTGACATTAAAATATTTTACATAGTATGTACATCTAGACATTTTATCAAGCAATTTAAAATGGCTTTTTTATTATTAATGTTTTTTTAAATATATGTCAATATTAATTTGTATTAAACCCGGATGCGGGTGTTCGCACAAGAGCGAATGCTAGGCCACATGGCCAGCATGTGATGACACGAGCCAGCTCGTGGAGGAATTTCAGGGACGCCGCCGAAGACTTAAATGGGGAGGCTCCCGCTCAGAATCCTTAATGGCATTAATGAAGGTTCGCTGTGAGGGCAGGGCGCATTCATGGCGCTCAAGGTTCAAGGGCCAGTTAATGGACTTAAGTCGGGTGAAAGTATGGAGTCACGCCATTCTCAGCACGATAAGCTCATTGCGCAGACGAGTCGGGACATTCTCTGCCTTCTGGAAAACGCTGAGGACTTTAAATTCCCTGCATCTCAAGGGAGGGGCATCAAAGCACAATCTTCAGGTGCTGAGAAGAGGAATCTTGCATTGGAAGCTCTGTCTCAGGCAGCCAATCCCATTGCCAACATGGCTAGAACAAGAGAACGACAGCCCTGCAGACGCGGAACTGGTCGTGGGGGCTCCTCTCGCCCTCCAGCAGCGGATGCCCACCACCATTGTTGCTGCTGCTACTGCTAGAGACGGGCTGGAACTCCCCACCTGCAAGCATCACAATTCTTGGATGCGGGCAACCCAATTGAAGGACCACCAGCGCTTCCAGCGTTCGGCACTGCAGTGTTTAATCTGGGACGCCTCAGTGCCCACATTTCAGTCCTTTTCGTCAGGGAAGCAGAGGAGGACAACGCCGGGTCGAGCAGTAGAGAATTGCCCTCCGAAGACCAAGCGGGAAGGGCTGAGGCACAGGCAAAAGGAGCACCTAAGAAGGCACCCGCCCAAACTCAGACGCAGGAGGCGTCCACGTCCAAAGCGGGAGAAGAACAGGCTGGACTCCAGAAAGAATATGGTTGGGTCCCGATCGTTGAGGAGGAACCAGAGGAGTAGCAGACACCGGCTCCGCCATCCATCTTTTGCCCAGGTCCTGTTTTGAGGTCTTCTGTCTCGGTCGCTTTCCATGCTTGGGATAAATCAAATGCTTTTGTATGGGTCTTTTAGTTTGTCTGCAGGTCTTTCTTTGATTTTGTTTCAGTTAGTAAGTCTGTTCTGGGCGTTTGCACATGTCCACGGTCGCCCCTGCGAGGGTGTTTTTTTGGGTCATAGCTCCTGCGAGGGCAATGTCAATGTTAAAAGGAGAATTTTGATGAGTTTTGAGGCAGGTGGGTCAAATCTCTATGCTAAACCCAGCTGCCAACCCACAGTGCCACAGATGGCCATGGGAAACTAGTTTCACTGCCTGTAATGTTCTTCTGTACATAATATAAATACTTAGCATAGTTTTACTGAGAAAAAAAAAATATTAATTTGTATTAAAATATTTTTTTTATACAATATTAAAATATTTTATTTAAAAAAAAAAAAAAATCTATATATAGATATATATGAAGTTGATAGCTACATAAATTAGTTAACATAAATCTTCAAATAATTTATTTAAATTTCTTATTAAAATATTTTTGAAAAATATAAGATTTTACTCACACATTTTTTTACTTATAATTACATTACAACATATTATTTTTTCTTACTTCTAATTACTTTACAACATATTCATTTTTTTTATTATAGCAGACAAACTTACACATCCCTTCATACTGGGTTGTAGAATGAGCTTCCCTCATAGTGGGTTGTAGAATAAGTATCTTGGCTCAATGAAGTAGCTAGTCTTTAAATCCAATCAAGCGTACATATTTAATTCCCATATTTTCTAGAAAATATACAAAATTTATACATTATTGTAAAAAATTAACATCACATGTGGCTTCCCTTAGGATCGAGAATTTCAATATAAGATACATTAGAGAAGAGTCTCTTTTAAGATAAATTATTTCATTTTTCCTTTAAAGTTTAGAAAGGTTTCCACAATGTATATTTATATATTTGCATTATCACCATATTTCTCTCCTAGCTAGACCTACATAGACTTTCAGAGCAATGAAGTGCAACGATGTATACAAGACAAAAATACAACGTCCCTGGATTTCAAAAAGTATGCATTATTGAACATTGTGTAGCAGATAAAAAAAATAGTATATTGATAACTAATATGAATAGTGACCAGAAAATAAATAAGAGAACAAACTCTAACCTTTATGCCTCTTGAATATGGTTTTACAAGAAAGAAAAACCGTATTGTCGTCGTTGCCTTCATACTCATAGCAGGGCTGACATTTTGGGAATGCAGACTCATTGTAGGCAACGAAAAGCTCTCCATCCACTGGGAGACCAATATCATCGCTATAAAGCTGCCATGTTTGGCCACTCACATGTTGTAATGGCTTTGACTGTAAAAGAAAGCACATTTTTATTACATTAGACCCTGTATATTCTTCCAAGACAACGATATGCCTATCGACCATATTAAATGAATCTTTCCTAAAAAATTGAAAGTGAAATGCAGACATAGATGAACTTCTTCAAAAAATTTCATGACATCACTACTTTAACAATCAATCGATGTAGTCGACGCTAGTGCACTGCAACCATGAATCGCCTTGTATGAATTCTACTTCTGTAAATTTTCTCGCCTCTTAAGAACTTTTCATCACTTGATTCCAAGGCCATTTTTGCGCAGTTTCCAGCAGCAAAGCCTGGCCATTCCAGGCACCCCGCGGGATGAATAACCCCATCTATGCACGATTGCATGTAAACATTTTGTTAATACTCCTCGAATGTTAATCCGTGCAATCAAATCGACAATCCCATGGAAGTGGAATGAACTGCAGTCAGTTCGAACAATGGAATGATAACAGCCATCATAGAATCATAACACGTTGCAAATAAAATTATGAATAATTTTTAAAGAGTTTCCTATTCACCTCATCAAGTAATAGGTAGCTAACCCTTCGATCTTTCGCCGCCATGTTTCCACGGCTCTTCGAAGTCCCTCTCGTCACAATCGTCCACAAAGAATATTCGGCCAACATTTTATCCTGACCCTTGATAAATCCACAAAAATAAAATTCCATCGATAGACTTCCAATGTGAGATGAAATATATATGCCTATCAGTGAATTAATTTATTAAAATTATATATTAAGATGAAAACCTGGAAATTAATGCAGTTTATTGGATCCTGATTATTAAACTCTTATTACCTCTCCGTCGTCAATACACAAAGTTGTTCAAACATGGGATGGGAAATGGTTGTCATTATTAAGTTCTCGCAACATTCCTTTCGCTATAACAGTATTTTATTTTCTCAAAGATTTTAACTGCTCTACTGTTTACATTAGTTACTAAATTTGGCCGAATTGGTAAAAAAAAAAAAATCGTATATTTGTCAATTCGGCTGAACTAGCATTTGCACCTAATGTTGCAAAGGAAACGCCGTAAGGCATAGTGTGTGGAAGAATACTGAAATGTGAATGGGCTTTTTTGAAAGCAAGGGTCGATGATAATGAGTTTGAATTGAGGAAGCCATGCCAAAAACCCTATTCGAGGGTTAAAGTGCCTATGAAATGGAATAAAAGTAGTCATACATATCCATTGAACTTGTTTAGATACCTTAAAGATTGCCTAGTTGAAGGTGAAGTTAAACAAATGAATTCATGCAAACAACAACTGGGTATCCATATCGATATACAAAATTTTAAGGAGAGGCATGTTAATCTTTTCAAACAACATTCTAATGTATTTGCCTAGAAATATGAAGACCTTAAACCATGTCACATTGTGATGAACTAAATCCCTGCCAGGATATATTCCTTGTGACGCAATGCGCTTAGGAAGTTCTGTTGTTGGAAAGTTTGATTGGGCTGCATTGAATTAAGCAAGGTTGAAACATTAATGTTGACGTTGTAGCTATAGTTGTTCTGCATGTTGTTGAATCTCTTTGCATGTTTGGTTTCATCGTGCCCATATGCTAAGGAGAGGGTCCTCTTGAGAGAATTGAATTTGTTGTCATTCTCCACTGCTAATTCTTTTTGTTTTGGGACAACTTCATAACGGAAATCGCTATTGTTGTCATTGTTATTGCTGAAATTGTTGTGAGAGAGGTTGGAGAACTAGACTTGAGGTAGTCTGTTGCTGTTTCCATTGCCATCCATGGCTTCATCGTTTAAAAAACCATCTATGAAAGGATCGTCACTCTCCAACAACCCACTAAAAGAGGCAATTTTGGGCAGTTGCAGTTTGTTTTGCTGATCAATATCAGGCAAAGAAGCCATCACTTCATCTGCACTTGGTGATTCATCTCGTTCTACCCCTTGTACTCTCTGAGAATGACCATTTTTCTTGTAAATTCGGCACAACACCCAATCATCAAGCTCGAGAACAGAAGTACCATCAAAATCAACAATACCAATTTTAGTTGAATGAATCAATTCCTATTCATAAAGAATCAAAACACAAGAACTGTGAAAGGGAAATCATTCATATTGATCAATATTCAAGAAGACATCATTTTGTAGGGTGTGTTATTTGTATTTACACAATTGAATTTTTTATCCAATCAACTATGCTATTCTCTATGCTTTTGTTGGGTTCCTTCATCACCACCATCATTGGGAAATTCATTTCCCTCTTGAAGTATGAAACGAGTAGCAATTCCAAATTGATCTCACACTACCACCACAAAGAAGCTAGCAATCCTGATATACAAATCAAACCAGCCATCCTATCAAGCAATCCATGTAGTTCTCAATCTATAGCTTTGATAACCCAAAACTCAAATCTTTTATATTTAATATGCACAGAAATTTTCACATTAATATGTCTGGATCTCATTCTAAGATCTTTACAGATCTGATACAGAGGTAAACCAGATTTTTCATACTACGACAAGCAATATTAGCAAGTCTTGGAGTCTCTCTTATGTAATGTATCCTCCTTATTCGATAGAGTTGACGCTGTATGAGCATCGACTGCACTGAAGGGATCATCCAATAGATAAATGTCAACATCGTTATATACTGCTCTAGCCAACTGAATCCTCTATTTTTGTCCTCCACTCATATTCAATCTCTCTCCCCAATCTCAGTCATATCTCCATGAGCAAAACTCTCTATATCCTTGTCTAATGCACAAGCTTTTATTGCCTTCTTGTATTGAATTTTGTCTATTGGTTTCCCATAGAGTATGTTATCTCTGATAGTACCACTCTGAATCCAAGTTGTTTGTGCCACGTAGGCAACATTGCCATATACTTCAACCTGCACGTAGTCCAATCAAAAATTTTACGGAAGAATTTATGTATATAGAAAGCAAAAAAGTTGCATCTACAATCTTGTTGAACTATGAAATGGCTACTTTTGCTCAAGAAGAGTAGTTAATGCTACACTTACATCTGAAATTTTTGGGATTTCTCCAAGAATTGTATATAGCAGAGCAGATTTCCTTGATCCCACTGAGCCACAAATTGCTACCTTTTCTCCAGTTTTAATGTGCAGATTTATTCCCTTCAAATGTTGGCTTTGTCAATGAAGATTCTGGATCCCAGCTGAGTATGGCTTGATGAATTTCGATGGTATACTGGGATCCGGCAAGTGCTTTCCTCACAACAGAATCTAGTCTCAGCTCACCATATTCTAAGAACTTGTCCAAAACGATCTAAGGAGACTTTAACCTGAATTAATATAGCCAAAACTTCAGGTAGCATTCTCACTGGATCTTGTATCACACAGAATGTTGCAAGCATTGTAAATATGGTTGTGGCAGTTAACAGTGGATCCCCTATGATAGCACACCCGGCAAAAACTATAGATGCAGTAATGATGGGTGACATCCAGTAGAGTATGGTACCATATGTTCTAGTAAATTGTGCTGAAGATAACCATTTGAACTCCACAGCTCGGAGATTTTCTATCAGCTCTTTAAATTTTTCTTCCCATGCTTGCAGTTTGATTATTTTCATACTACTAAGAATTTCAGATGTTATTCCGAGTCTTTCATCCTGTGCAGTCATGAACACAACTTGGCACTTCTTGAGGGTTTTGGCCTTGGAAATTTGAGTTTTAACTTAAATTTGTAACATTATTCAATCATCATTATACATCATTTTACAATTTAATTGCACCAGATGTTGCAATGGAAACGTCGTAAGGCAATAGCATATAACATTAATTAATGTTTTTTTGACAATTTTTGAAAGTCAGAAAAATATCAAGAAAAGGCAAGGACCATGCTACAGTGAAAACTTACATCTTGCTACCTCCGAGTAGGACCAAGCTCTAATCCTTGAACTCTATTGGAAAAGTTTAGTAAGCACAAAGTTTCTCCCATGTCATTTTCATGAGGACTAATTTGTACAAATAAAGTCTTTGTGCATCCTCCTGAGTGAACATGCATCATATTGGTGTTAGATGTTGTAGAAGGACTCTGAGACAAGACAATATCATACCATCTCTATATGAGCACATTCCTTTTGCCATCAGCTGCCAAAACATGGCTCCTCCACCTACTCTTCCCATGCTAGCAGAAGCATATATTTGTTTATAAACCATATCAAATAAATTGTCTCTCTAGTCGATGCTGAATCCTGGGTCTTTAGAGGATTTCCCAAAATCTACAAACAAAACTAGTTTCTTCAATATTCTGCTTCCATCTTCTAGATGGTTCTTTATCCAACCTAACTGAATAGTTAATAAATAAGGGTAAACTGCTCTTTGTATTCAAACTGATGCCCTTCCAAACGAACTTGCTTTGTGTACAGAGATATGCAGTGAATAATTAAGAATATGTTAATAAACCCCAATTTATTTCCCAAAACGATAAGAAAATAAGGGCAAACTCACTTCAGAAATTCTTAATGCTATTGTTCCATCTTCACTTAGATTGTGGTGGAAATAGGAAGCTTTCCCGAAGGATTGCATGAAGAAAATGAGACAGCATTAAGAAATTCAGTTGAATTTGGAGGAGATGAATGTGATGGCAAGGAAAATCTGTTAAACTTCAATGATCAAATATGTTGAATAAATCTGCCACTATTGGAAGAGGAACATCTAATCCCATGAAGCCACTGATGCATTGGGCTGAAGGTCCCTCACCAATTTGAAGAATATACGGCTCTCCAATGATATTGCTCAAAGGAAACCAAGAAAACAATGTTCTGACACCACAGGGCATTTATTATTAGCTCCATAATTGTAAAATTTACATTTTCTGTCTTACAAATATTTTGAAGCTAAGTCGTCTTCTTGCATAGATGAAGATGAACAATTTGCAAATGATGAGGAGAATTAGGGATTTAAAAATATAAATTTGCATGACTGCTAGTTCCTAAAGAATATCCCAATAACTCCAGCACATATAAAGAGAAATTTCTTTGTAGGAAAAGAAAAGGCAAATCTGTTAAACTTAAACGATCAAATATGTTGCATAAATCTGCCACCAATGATGTTGAAACAGTACATTTATATTGGTCTCACGAAGAAGCATGAACCTGCCAAGTTCCAACGCTAAAATATTTCTTAAAATGTATATATGGAAATGTGTTCATCTCTTTATTGAATGCGTTGTGCATTTGATATTCATGAGTTCTCTTCGTGGGCGCACTTTTTCTTTCTTGGCACACACTTAATGTTTGATTCTTGGTGACATGCTTGGATTTTTCAACACCTGGATATTTGCTTGTTGGCTCTCTCGGTCCGCTGGCTGAGATTCGAAAAGTGGAATGACAAAAACCAAAAGTGGAATTGCGTGGGGGTGGTTCCCTGGCAGTGAGCTTCACCAATGCACAATATACACCTAGCAGACTTGAAACCCAAATAAACCATTCCTAAGAGATATTTGATATGACCAATGAGGAAGTTTAATCTAGTTGCCACCGACAATATCACAATCATAAAACGAAGTGCAAATAGAACATTGCTTGCCCATCCATTCACTATTCCATCTCATTGCTATGAACATATATGCCTCACATTCATTACAGAGCCCTGGCATTGTTATGACTACAATTCAATGACTTTTGTTGGTGCAATTAAAAACATTGTGTGATAGATGCAGCAAAAGGTGATAATGCCCATGTCATAGTACTCACACTAAGGTATGCCATTGATAATCATTGAGTAATGCAACCCTATAATATCTTGACTACAGCTCGACTATGATGCAAAGAATACAGTGAAAAAATATTTGGGCCATATACCAATTGTAATGAGAATAAGAACACCCAATAAAGCTGGTGGATTTCTGGAAAAGCTCAAAAAAGTTTAACTGTATTATTTTGCCCATAAAATGTTACAACATCCCCAATCCAATAAATCATTCAAGAGAGCCCTGTTGAAAGAAATAATCACAAATGTATCAATGACATTCCTTTCTTCTTCCTACAAAGATGGTGGATTTCTGGAAAAGCTCAAAAATTTTAACTGTATCATTTTGCCAAGAAAATGTTACAACATCCCCAATCCAATAAATCAGTCATGGGGGTTTAAACAACCTAAGTAGCTAGAAGCTTCCATCTTTGACCTGCTTCTCCAATCCATGAATGCCTTGATAAGAATTTCTTCTAGGGCTTCATCTTCCTCAATTTCTTTGGGAAAATCTATGTTCCGCTCCTTATTACTCACATAATGAATATATGTTGCATCACCAATTCCCTACATCCAGAAGCTTCTTTCAATGGTGCATGTAGAATTTCTACCAAAGGACAGGCTAGATATGTGTTCAACAAAATAGCAACAAATTCTTCATTGGCATGTATGCAGAGGATCTTTAGTACAGATAATGAGGAAGACGAACCCTTCATTATGGCCTTCTCCTTAGGAATGTACGTCCAAGCTGTGTTTTCTTTTGATTTGGAAACCTTTTCAAGCGCATGACATTCTCACAATAAATACCATCCAGAGGATTACTACACATTCAAAGTCGTTATAGCCATCCACTCATCCTCCATAGCTTATATCTTTATGGGGAGAAGAAAATATGATACCTCACAAAAATGAAATCAAGAGTTGTTCTAGCCTTGTACATTAAGAGCAGCTACTGGATCTTCGACATTGTTGCCAAATACAATAGAATTATTACACTAACCATCATTGACAACAACTTCATGACTTCCCACAACTGCATTCAAACTAAAGAAGCAGAGTTACAGGTGCATTAAATCATCAAACTGGGTGTAAAAATGGTTCCATTATGACATAAACTAAATTGTGTAATTTGTAGGGATTCAAGACTAATTTCCAATTAGCATGAGGCCTTATTATGAATGTAAGATCATCACTTTTCAAGTATAAATTTCTATGATAAAATAGTGACTTCCATTCAGGGTACAAATAGATTTGCTGGGAAACTTGACCAGAAATCACTATTAGCAAATTTCACACGAGTGTTGTGCACAAGAAAACTATTAAGTATCTTAACAACACGATTACAAGTAGCACGGGAAGGTAAGGAATAAATTAGCTGAATAAGATATTTCCCTTGATATCATGCAAACAACATATCCATACTCTTCCATTATAGAAACAAGTGTTCAATTTTTCTTTCTTTTCTAAAAATGCAGAGAATGTTACCTCATTTTCAAGAGCTGAGTCTCATTTTGTAAATGCCAGACCTGGGATTGATAACACTCTAGAGAGCTCTATTGAAAGCAATAATCACAAATGTATCAATGACATTCCTTTCTTCTGCCTACGAAGATGAGCACACCCTATCACACCTATATGAAGCCACTGATGCGTTGGGTTAAACGTCCCTCACGAATATACGACTCTCTAATGCTATTGCTCAAAAGAAACCCAAGAAAACATTGTTCTGACACCATAGGACGTTTATTATTACCTCCATATTTGCTAAAATTTTCATTTTCTGTCTTACAAGCGTTCTGAAGCTAAGTTGTCTTCTCTGAGCATAGATGCAGATGAACAATTTGCAAATGATGAGGAGAATTAGGGATTTAAAAATATAAATTTGCATGTCTGCTAGTTCCTAAAGAATATCCCAATAACTCCCGCACATATAAAGAGCAAATCCTTTGTAGGAAAAGAAAAGGCAAATCTGTTAAACTTAAATGATCAAATATGTTGCATAAATCTACCACCAATGACATTGAAACAATACACTTATATTGGTCTCACGAAGAAGCATGAACCTGCCAAGTTCCAACACTAATTGCTACCAAAGGACAGGCTAGATATGTGTTCAACAAAATGGCAACAAATTCTTCATTGGCATGTATGCAAAGGATCTTTAGTACAGATAATGAGGAAGACGAACCCTTCATTATGGCCTTCTCCTTAAGAATGTGTACGTCCAAGCTGATTTGTCTTTTGATTTGGAAACCTTTTCAAGCACATGACATTCTCACAATAAATACCATCTAGAGGATTACTACACATTCAAAGTCGTTATAGCCATCCACTCATCCTCCATAGCTTATATCTTTATGGGGAGAAGAGAAGATGATACCTCCCAAAAACGAAATCAAGAGTTGTTCCAGCATTTTACATTAAGATCATCTACTGGATCTTCACCATTGTTGCCAAATACAACAGAATTATTACACTGACCATCATCGACAACGACTTCATGACTTCCCACAACCACATTCAATCTGAAGAAACAAAGTTGAATATCTCGAACAGGTGCATTAAATCATCAAACTCGCTGTAACCATATGCCAAATTGACTTGAACAAAATTTCATATTTCTAGCACATTTCTGATCCTCTTAGATTAGCCATTTTCTTGGCTATTTTCGAACTTAGTTTTTACTTGTGTCTCTTCCAGTTTTCTCTACAAATCATTGCACAAACAATTGCCATTTAATGGCCCCTCAAACAGTAGATTCAATGAACCTTTTACCAAGCGAAATCATACCAATTTCCACCGCTAATTAGTGCTAAAATTTACTATGTTTTGGTCGCTGCTTCCCCAGTGAAATCGTGCCTCTGTCAATGGCATTTCATGGCCCTTCAATACAAAGATTTGATGGGTGCCTTACCACCTAAAAATGTGCTCCCTTTTGTTGCGACTTGGTTGGTAAATTCTCAGCAAAATCATGGATCCAATCCTAGTGAATTTGTATTCTTTTTATACTGCATTTTGGTGACCAAAACACCCAGCAAAAACGAATATCTTGGCTCTGTCAACCATGTCTGCAATTATAAATTTGTCATATTACCTCTCTGACTTCGCATATTACATTTTTTTTCAACCTTCACTAATTTCGTATTACTAAACCCTGGTTGTCCACACATCTGCCTCTGCTCACAACTTAGCCATATTTTCATTCTTGGTTTGATCGAATATAACTGGTGATATGTTTCTCCCACCGATAACCACAATAATTGAAATCTTGCCCGCAAAAAATGTTATCAAAGATTTAAAACATAATTGAAATCGTTTCCACAAAAAACGCATTCAAAGAATTAAAGTACAATGGGTGGATGCTATTAGATGCTATCGTGACTAATACCCGCAGGTGTTAGGATCCTATAACCGCATAGGTAGAGAAAGGCTATTTGAGAGCATGTGGGGAAGATGGACAGTGTATTGATTAAACATTCAGTGCACAATTACTGCAAGTCTTACCATCGACGACTGTGTTGTTGTTGGGCTAATGTGTAGGTTCGGACACGATCTCAGCCGTTCCAACAGTGTCGTATTTTTCCCGGCTATGTAAACTACTTTTAGCAACTTACCTTCCTGGAAATCTTGTGCCCATTTAGTGCAGTTATCCACTAACGCGTTCCCCACACTCTCTATGCAACCACCGACAATGTCTGCTAAAGCACTCCGTAATTCATCGACCACTTCCATAAAATTCCCTGTTGAACTGCAATCAATGTTCTTGCATAATTTGTATAAGGCGTTCCCTGCCCCTGCCTTCATCCAATCCAGAGAGTCTCCTCCATGTTCAATCATCGTAACTTTCCTTTTACTTTCTTCTGCAAGATTATCGATTGTAGCAGCTGCATCTTCCATGTATACAACACTTGTAGTATCCAGAGCATTCTCTGCAGTTTGTTCCTATAATGTTTTGAATACACTATCTGCCGCTTTACTCAGCAAGCTATCGGTTGCAGGATCTGAGTACTCCACCAAATCCATCAATTCACATGCCTCAGAGTATGCTTTTAAAGCATTTCTCCCACAAGCAGGTGACAACCGAACGATTATATTGACCAATGAAACCGTTGTTAGCTTCAATGATGGTTTGCTCGCGTATATGTAATGCTCTTCCACATCTAATACAGGGCCAGGATCTCTTTTCCACAAGAACTTCAAACCCGCTTTATTTTGTAATTTTGCAGGATCCAAACTCCGTATACCCACACATCCTGTCGATTTTCTATAGTTTCTCAGAAACCAGATTAGGGTATCGCATTCTCTACCATCCATGTTGCCCTCTTTCACAAGTTCCTTTGCTTTCTTGATGGAATTTCGGTTTGTTACAAACACGGTCCAAGGAGCCCCCCACAGAAGGTCCACGTTCTCCAAAATTGGCCTGTATTCTGAAAAATCCCCGTCCTCTGTTTCACCCGGCTTTGATAAAAACTTTGAGGATATTTTCTGCATACACCTATTATCCAACACAAACTCTGCGATAAACCAACAGAGTTTACTAGTATAAACCATAAAAAATTGCAGCCAATACACACATCGCAACAAACCCCATAAAAAGGCCCATAAGAAACGTATTTCTATTCCTTCCGAGCCAATCATTTTATTTACCTTTTCATCAACAATACTTTTCTGCTTCTTGGATGCTGCTTCCTGCAACTCAACAATGTACCTGGTCCAAAAGTCCTCTACCTGGAAATAGGTATACCATCTTTCATTTGGATTCCAGCTTTGCCATCTTCCATAGTACGCTACAGAGATAAGACATCTCCAGCCGATGATTGCCCACCCTACCAGGATGAATACGACTTCCATGTTTGTTGTGATGAATTTTAACCGAGATTTGACACCAGGAAACATGTCTATAATTGGGCCCTGAACAAGCCATCCGGCGATTGAACTTAAAATGCAAATTTGTGACTGCTACTGCGGCTGACGCGTCTAACACTGATCTTGCAATTATGGTTTCAGGATAACATGCACGGGAGACAATCCAAGATTTGAGTACCAGATCTTCTACTGCCTGCGAGGAGTTCTCTGTAGCGTTACCTTGATTTGCCAAAATAATGGGATGGCTTGCTCGTTAAACCTGATATGGACCATTTTCGACTGTAGAGTATCGTCCATGAATTCAAGAAACGGTGTTAACCCCGCACACACCTTTAACTGAACGATTCAGCGAGGGAAACAGAGCATCGAAGCTTCACCTACCATAGATGAGAAACTATTTATAACGGTTTTGATCAACGGTTCAAATTTTTGTAATCGTCTAACATTTAATCGAACGGTGTCCAAGGATGACAGGTAGGCAAAAAGGGGGATGGATTCCAGAGGGAAACGCCGTAATTAAGTATATCATTCATTAAAAAGAAATGTTAATTTTTCAAATTTTACCGTGTTTAGTTTTTAAGATAGGTTTGAACTACTTAAAGTTTAATATGGATTTAATTTTTATCAATTCATCTACTTAAGTTTAACATGGATTTAATTTTTATCAATTCATTTAATTTTTGTTTAGCTGTTGGGACGATAAATAAATATTAATAAAATATTTTATTTTCAGTTTATCACAAAACCCAATTCAAAAATTTATAATCAATCTTTAACCAATAAATTTTATTTTGAAAAGTGTATGAGAAAAAGTATTTCACATCCTAAAATTAGTTTTCTTCCCTAAGAGAATTTACTCCTACTTTATTCTTTATTATCATTTTATTAAAAAATTCAATCCAAAAATTATAATCTTCAACTTGTAAAATATATTTAAAAATTAATGTTTTACACACAATAAATAAATAAATTTTATTTTTATTATTTATAATACATAACCTATGATAAATATGGGGACGGTGAGCATACTCATTTTTATCTTCAAATAATTTTGTATTATTATTCTTTTATGTCTAAAGAGTGAAATATCTTATGTAAATTTTTGAAAATGATAGTGAATTCTTTCATAGATTGGTTTTAATTTAATAATTTGTATTATTTTTTTATTATATTTTTTAATTCAAAGAATGAAATATTTTTGTGTGATGGGTGGTATTAGTAATGTTAATGGAGACTCTTTGTGGGATGTGCCCCCTCGACACATGGATCAAACGTGGTAGAAAATTGGTGGAGGGTGTTGGAAGATGTAGTACAAGTCTAGTCGATTTAAATGAAGGCTTGTGTATTTGGGGTGGTGAGGGTACCTAACTTGTGGGAAAGGAGGTGAGGTTGTATGCTCGCCTTCCTTCTCCTTGGCTTGGATGGCATCACTATTATTTGTGGTTTTGTGGAGTGTAGGTGAAGTTGGTTTATCTCAAGAGTTTGGCTCTATGATATGAATTGTGTCTGCACTGGCCAGGGTGCTATGAAGCAACATGTTCTTCCATGTTAGAGGATGTTTCCTTTTAGGTGGAACTTCTCGTTTGGTTTGCATGGCACAAAGTGCTGACACTCCTTGGCCTCCTTTTGGAGTTTTGGTCGCACAGTCTCTAGATGATGATTCTCTATGGTCTGATGGCTTAATCTTGGTACTTGCTCGTTGCACGTTTTGATTATGGCATGAAGGTGATATTGATTGAGAGGGTATCATGGCCAGTTTTGGATCTTTCCCTTTCTGTGGGCTTAATGGATATTCTGAAAATTGTGGCATGCACTCATGGGTTGTTTAGTTATTGGCTCTTTTGGTTTTGTTGGCAGTTTGTTGTTGCTCTTGTATCTCGTAATTCCTTCTTCATGTCTTTGTGACCTCAGGTAGTTGGCATGATCACTGCCAGATTTGGTACATACTTTTGTTATTTCTCGTTGTGTTTATACTTTCCCTGGCCAATGGCAGCGTGGTCGACTGAAAATGATAATGGTCTAATTTTAGCTCTGTAATGTTGTCCTTTAGGGTGTAAATGGTTCTTATTTTTATGATGGTGTTTGTATTGATAATGTGTATGTGTGATGTACCTCCTTTTTTATTAATAGAAAGCTTCTCTTCATAGTTTAAAAAAAATGAAATATTTTAAGTATGATGAAGAAACTTAAACATTAAAATTTTGAAAATAGTATAAAACTTTTTGAAACTATGGTTTTAACTTACTTATTTAAAATGAATAATATTGATGAAAGATGAACAAGTGTGTTTACCTTAATTTAGTTATAATTATCCATTTACGTGTTAGTGATTTAATATTTAATTGAAATTTAATAATATAATTACAAGAGTAGAAACATTACTTTATCTTTCAAATATAATAAATAATAACAATAATTATTAAGAAAAAGTATACCACTTGAAATAATTTTTTTAGTAATTTATAAAAAGTTTTTTACTTTTATTAAATACTTTTACATATTAAATTATTAACATATTTTTATACATTAAAAAAATATTTAAAAAATTAACTAATGAATTTAACATTAAAAAACAAAAAATTATTTATTAAAAATTTATATTTTAAATTAAATAAATACAAACAAACACTTACACATGCCAAGTAAATAAATAAAATTAATATGTATTTTTTTTTTGCAAATTTCAAATTGAATTTGTACCACTTAAAAATGCAAAAACATTAAGTCTCATCCTACAAATAAGTGTCCCATCAAAATACTTATTAAAACATTTGTTTTCTAACTTTATGTCAATCCATGGAAGTTGTTCAATTCGATTGGGTTTTTTTTATTTCCAATCTTTCTACAAAAAGAACTTTTTTTTTTTTTTAAATACAACTAGTTTTCCTCATATTTTACAAAATTGTATTGGGCCTTTTTATTTCTAATCTTTCTACAAATAAGAGTGTTTTTATTTTTTTCTAAATACAACTAATCATCGTTAAAGTAAACTTTACAAATAAAAAAAAATAATATACATTTTGATTGCCTGTAATTTGCAATATAGATAATCATTTTAGTATAAACACTTTTATTCAAATTAACCTAAATACATATTACAATTTTAGTGAAAAGAATTTCACAATTCAATTTCTTTGCTTCTTGTAAAACAACTCACATTTTCTATGCATCTATTGTTATCACTTGACACTCGCATAACATAAGTTGTAAAGTTAAATAAATATATTTATGCTCGTCTATCCATTCAATTTAAGCTTTGATTATTTTTTTCAAAACTCATTGAATTGATCTTGAAAAGCTTAACTATGCATAATATCTTGTATGACATATGCAATCACTCTTTTCTATTTTAAGTGTTTGTATTGTTAACTGTTTATAAGGATGTTTTTCTTAATGTGGTTAATATTTTGGAACTTTATTGTATTCTTTGTTTATGTTTATGGTATTATAAGATATTTTTTTAATTAAACAAATAAACATATCATTCTAACTAAACAAATTAAACCCTATAAATATAATATTCATTTATGGTAAAAACAATGACATACCATCATTCATTTAAAAAAATAAAATATCTTAGATAAAATAGTTAAACATTAAAAATTTGAAACTAATATGGTTTTAACCTAATCATTTAAAAAGGCATTATTCATAAGTAAGTTTACCTTAATTTAGTTGTGACTATGGGTGACGGATCCACTAAACGTGATTGGTGGTGAGATGTTTAACGCATTAAGTTTTCATTAAAATAATACTTTCCTTTACTTGGGAAGAACGAAACCTCTCTATGTCAAAAGTTAAAGCCATGCCGGTTGTCATCCCCGATATCTTGACTACAAGAAGAAAAAAAGGTTCTCATGGGTCCTCAACGCGGAAATTGCTTCAATAATAAATTAAAAAAATTAAAAGAAAGAGGTGATAAGGTCATAAACTTCGTTCAATTTAAACAAACGGAGGTCCCTATTTGCTGAGCCTACCACGTTTCAGAGCACTTTTGTTCTCAACTTATTGCCAAGTATTCAGAGACACAGAACGCAAGAAAAGCCGAGTGAACTAGTCGTAACTTGGGGTCATGCGCTGCGAGTTACAGCGCAATAAAGACTGAGTGTACGAGTGGTCATCTCCTGGTAGACATTTTGCAGTTGTTCTGAGAGAAACCAGACAATCGTATAATTCTAATCTTGTGGTAATATGGCATCCCGCTCCGCCTCTGCATCCACCTGGTACGCCAACACCAACTCCTATGCGTATGACGTGTTTATCAACCACAGAGATCCTGACAGCAAGAAAAAATTGGCCACCGATCTCTACAATGGCCTCACCAAGCACGGATTGAGAGGGTTCCTGGACAATCAAGAATTGCAACAGGGCTAGTCTTTAGATTTAATTTATTGGATCACGTATATGGCATTTCTGACTCGCAATTGTACTCTGGACATTGTTTAGGGACAAGCAACAGCTCCTAGAAAAGGTCGTGGAAGGAGGGTTGAAAAAAGTTCCAAGAAAGCTCCATGTGTCCAAATATCCAATCGGTCTGGAACAGAAAATTGAAGATTTTGAAAGGAATATATGTTTGCAGCAGCAAAGCGAGAAGACCAGAGTTATAGGAATTGTAGGACTTGGAGGGGCTGGTAAAACAACCCTTGCAAAAGAAATATTTAACCGTCGGAGATCACAATACAATAGATCTTGTTTTTTATATGATGTTATATACACAACTTTAATTTCTTTGTAGAGTCAGCTTCTTGATGGGTTGAAATTAGTTACCTCTCCTAGAATTGTAGAGTCGGATCCGCAACAGTCCAAAGTACTTCACACGGATATCCAAAGAAGGCTCAAGATTAGCGATAGACGGTCTGGACCAACCGGAGAAGAACATATTCTTAGACATTGCCTGTTTCTTTCTACACAAACAGAGATTACAGCGATAAGAATATGGGACGGATCTGGCTGGGAAGGAGAACGGGGTAGATCAAATCCCATTTACGCTGGATTTTTTTGAACACTTCAAGCGAGAATGTAAACAGATCTCTGAACAGAGAGTTGATCTTCACTGATCACAACAAGATTTGCAACACCAAATGCCCAGCAGTACATGCAAAGTGGTCCTTCAGCGCTTATCCGTGAGCCCACACATATCACGCATTGCTGTCAAACGAATGGCTGGCATTGCTGTCAAACGAATGGCTGGCGGTGCGTCCGTCCGGCTTCGGCTTCCTCATTAACAGTTCAGTTTTCCGTTTTGGATCAACGATCACACTTCATTCAATCGTCTAACATCACAGATCTACGGTCAATAATAGGACACAGAGGCGGCTAGGGCAATTCATTTCAAATGGAGACGCCTTACGGCGTAATTATCTGTATAAAATCGATTCGTGTGGGCATGTGACATCAAAATGGAAGATGGTCATGGTATCCACCTTATATGTGCAGGGATTCCTACCTATTAAATCATGAGTAAGAGGACTAAAAAGACTTACAAAATTTGACGACATGAGCACTAGTTTACACACTTGCATGACGAGAATTAAATGCCTTTAGAGAGACAAATACACATCTAGATAGACGTGCACTCTATTATCACTCAAATTTTCCTTAGAGGTTATTAGAAAGAAGGAAAGGATCCAAGGTAACTACAAACCAATCTTTTAGACCTAGGTTTTAGCCCACGTAAGTCCAAATAGGGCTCTCTCTTTATGATTTAACTATGTTTGAAAATATTTTAGGCTAGCTATTAATGTTCGATGAAGTTGTTTTGTTTGAAAGTGATGGAGTTCTAAAACAAATGGGCAAACTAGGTTTCTAGGCCATTGGGCTATGGAGTCAATCAGGGATAATTCACTGGATCAAGTCAGATTGCTGAGGTATGAGTTCAACAAGTAGGATAGCAGAATAAAAACAAACTTTGGGGCTTGAATGGATGATATTTCTTCTCAAAACGAGAGGGCAATTAAGAATCCTCAAGTTAGGATTAGAAAGAGGAAAGGAAGATAAATCAACTAGCAGAGGGCAATTAAGAATCCTATACCAGGGACTTATTAGAGAAAACTACAGGGACAAAGGAGCAGTTAAGAATTCCTTTATGAAAAATAGTTTATAAGAAAATATATAAATGGTAGAATGTTGATAGCAGAGAGCAATAAAGCTAATTCTGATATACTTTGACTATTTTATCATTTAGATTTAAGATGCATGAAACATTGAAACATATAGAAAACACATAAAATCACAAGGATAGAATACTTATTTGTAATTATACTACACATGAATCTGATGAAATGTCCTCAACATTCATTCATTTTCCAGCAAAAATCCAATTTTGAGTACAAAAGCTTTCTCAGCTTGATAGCATAGAGTTACAGAGATGTTATAGAATCCACCCAAAATACTTCAAATGGAGAAGTATTTATACTAATTCTAAACTGAAATATCTTGAAAAAATATCAAGATTGATTTCACAAATATCTTCAACTATTTTACATTAATAGAACTTAAATAAAGGACATTCAAAACTAATGAATCTATTTGGCACTATTTTTATGGATTTATGGTGATAAATAAGATAAAGTCAAATTTGGTAGCAACTCTTAATTGATGAAGAAGCATCCCAGTCACTAACTGCATCCTTCCTTTGTGCATTCTGCCCTAGAAATTTTGCAAACTTAGGGTCCAATGATACACTTGTATATCTCAATCCGAGATAGATATGTAAAATGTGAAAGAGGTTATTATAGATAAGAATGTGTTTGAGATAAACCTCTCTCAGTTTCCCAAAATTCAGCTCCAGCGATTCACAATATTCTCTATAAAAAGATATCAAAAACAGGACTTTGCACAAACTGAAAAATAGGTTGTGAAACATGCACTTATATCCCTTTTGGTAATACTTGTGTAAAAAATGAGAGAGGTTTTTGTATATTAGCCTTTTAAGAACAAAAACCTCCTCTATGTTTTCAAAATACATCTTGGATTGGTCACAATAGTTTCTGCAAAACTATGACTTAAAAAGGAAATTTCTGAAGAATGTACCATTTCTGCTCTGATTTCATCTTTTAACCTTGAATTTCTTTTAACTGTTTTTCTCTTTTACTTTGGGTAAAATTCATTGTTGCTGGTGAAAGTGTTTTCATCTCTGTTTAACCCTTACTACATTCAAGTTTACTTTTACTATTTTACTTTTACCATTTTGTTTTTCATCTATCTTCACTTTGACATGAATCTATATGCTATGCTTTGTAACTATCTGTCCTACTGTTTATCTTCATGCTAGCTGATTTACTTGACTTGGTCTTCAATCTGATACTCTTTAACCCTGATACACTTTGACTATTCTTTACTCTATCCTTTTACCTTCACTGTATATTTTAGGTTTTTACTGTCTATTTCAACAGTAAATCATTTAATTTCATGTTTCCTCTGCTTGTCTTTTTAACTGTATGTTTTATTTTCTATCTCTATTTTAATAGACTTGATAACAATCTCGAAGTAAACAGGTCTTATGACTAGTATTAAGACTGTTTATCCAAGGTTGTGGTCTTTTTATCGCCTGTAAAACAAAACAAATTGTTAGGAAAACGTTGGGTTGACAGGGAGGGTCATTAATGGCTTTAGTGAATGCTTTGCTGGGTGCGCACAGTAGTCTGCAGTGGCCTGGAGTTTAGTGACTGATGGTGGTTGGCAGTTGGGAGTAAGTTGTTGGTCTAGACATACTCTATGCATGCGTGGAAGGCAGAAGTTTCTCTTCTCGATAAAAAGGGAAAACAATGAGTATTTTTGTTTTATGTACAAAGTCAATGACTTTTGGTGGGTGAATGAGAAAACGACAGTTGGCGTCAACTAACCGATGGGACACTTTGTTTTTTGGTGGAGGCGGTAAGAAGGATTGATTACACCGCTTTTGGGAAGTTGGTGGTTTTGGTAGAGGGTCGCGCAATGCCATAAATTGAATGACACATAGCATCAGAAAAAAGTCAAAATAGATTATATCGCATGGTTAATGTTCGACCAAAATGTCCGTGCGATATGAGCGAGGGTCATTGGATGAGGGATGACAGATCGAAAGGCAATCGACGGTGGAGAGTGCTAGGGAGTTAGTGGAAGGGGCCCGCTGCATAATTGAAATAATTAAAATGAGTTAATTAGATCAGGGATGATGGTATTGGCGGAGAGGTTATTAATTAATCCAGATGACTAATTAATCCATTTTTTAATGCATTAGGGGTTTGGCTCTTAATTAATCGCGATTCAATTGACTAATCCAACTTACTTAACTTTATTTATGGTTTATTTTTCAAACCATAGGGATGGGATATTTATTTATTTTGGGATTTTTATTACTAATATGGGAAAGGATAATGTGTTTTCGGGTTTAAATAATGAGAGTTAAAAGTTAATATGACCATGGAAAAAGAAAATGCGCTAAGTAAATGTTTTCAAAAATACATTCACCATCCAACATTATGACTTATGCTAAAATGTGTTTGGGGGGGTTTTTATAAAGAACTATTTATTTTTCCTAAGTAAAAAAGTGATTTTACTTTAGGAAATGAATGAATTATAAAGAGGTTTTAGCACTTAGGCCTAACAAGTTATTGTGTCGAGGGTCCGGTCCCTCCAAAAGTCAGAGAAATGCTTTGAGCCCCTTTAACTTTCGGGTTGTTGGTGCATTTAGTACTTATTGGAAATTAGTAAAATTTAGGAAAAAGATGAGTGAGGAAGTTAATTAGTTTAACTTTTTTCCATGATGTAAATGTCTTCATTGCCATTTATATCTTTAAGTGCTTTTGATGATGAAAGTATATGACTTGATATCTGGATAATCATTCATCATGCATAATTCTGCAACCATTCATCTACTTACCCTACCTACTTATCCTACCATCTTTTCTTCTTTTATTAGGGTGCACTTAAACTAGAAAACCCTTATCAAAACCTTTTATTTCTTTTACAATGGTATTCTAACTAAGTCTAACCTTATTACATCCAAGGGCTTAGATTAAACTATCGAGCTCCTTTATTTACTCTACCTATCTACTTATCTGTCAAGATTAAACAGTTTGGTCACATTCTTTCTCTATCTCTAAGCATGAAATTGAAAACATGGAATAACCAAGATTAAACTATTTGATTACCATGGATTGTGGCATAAGTAACAAGTTGCACACAATCATTATTGTACAAAAATTGAAATAGTAGTGGCATTTTGACTTGCACACTTTCATGGTCTTTTTATTTTTCTTACGGTTCATTTTTTATTTTTTCTGACCTTTTAATTCCTTTTGCCTTTTGATTTTTCTTTTAGGGCATACCCTCTTTACGTTTTTTTATTTTTTACAAATATGGAAATCATTTGCAGAAAGCAAAGGTATGTACATATTTCAGAGATAAACTAAGTCAATAATAAATTATGACACCTATTGGTATAAGAACATAATGGTGGCTCCACTTGGGGATGGCTTTCCCTTGTGGAAATTCAAGAACAGTAAATCAATGTCCTTCTGAAAGACTGTGATTTTACTCTGCAATTTTCCTTGGATTCTGTTGCTTTATTGATATCTATGACAGTGATAATCCTAAAGCTTAGGGCCTTCCCTTTAGTCTTCAACTCCAAAACTTAACCATCTAATCAACACTTAAACATTTATCCTTCCTTCTTGAATCCCACTTGAGCACCTTGTCACTGAGATAGGAATCTTCAACACTGATCCTCTTATCAAAAATCTTTTTAACCTTTTCCTGCACAACTTGAGATTTGACCTGAAACTAAAAGGTGTTTCAACCTTCAAAACAAATTAGTAAATCATCAAGAACTTAGGGCCTTTTGCTTGGATTCAAATCTTTATGATTCATTTCATAATCTACTGAAAACTGAATTAAATCAAACTAAAATGCTACCTACTCTATATTGTTGAAAATCAGGCTAACTTAAATAATACAAAAATGCCAATGAAGCCAGTCAAGCAACTGCAAAAACAAATGAACTGCTTGACTGATTGTCAGCAAAGTCAGAAGCATAATTTGATCATGTACCCACATAATCAAAACTGCGATATATAAAGGCCATTGCTGATGTATTTGGTCCTCATAGAGAAAACATGTTAAATAACTTGAGTTGAGAAGAACCTCCATATAATCTTCTATAGGATCAACAAAAACATAAAGTATGATAGTTTCTTCTAGTCATTCAATGTTTAATTGATCAGCTGTATCCTCAATACTAAACCCTGAAACTACTTCTTCAGTCTTGCTCTTGAAAGCATAATCATCTTCAATCTGTAAATCAAAAGGCAGTACAATCTCCTCTTGGTTTGGAGTAGGAAGATTTTGTAAGAATTCTTTAGGATCTCAGAAATTATATGGCTGAATTTGAGAATGCAAAAGTTTAATTTCATTTTCATATTTTTCAGCAACTAAATTAAGAAAAAACATTTTAGTTTCATGAAAGTATTTTATTCATTTGATAATTATAAACACATCTCTTAAAAAAGCTTCATCAAGCTGAAATTTTGATAACTCATCCCTGAATTCATTTAAAATTTCATGAAATGAAAGATTTTCCACAAACCCTGTCATCCTGTATCACTATTAATGCTTTGGAATATGGATTATTTGGTTGTGGAATTGCTCTGAAATTTGAAGCTCTGGATCTTTGAACAATGGAGTCTTGATTATTTCAAGCTTCTTGATTGGGAAATGATTATCAAAAGAGTCATAAGAATGATGCTCAAATGTGCAAGGAGGTTTTCAAAAGAAAATAATTAAACACTAATCTAAGATCTTCTCTAAAATACCATATACATTGAAGGACTTTCTTGATGAGAAAGAACATAATGTCTTTGATAACAATCCAAGTTAAATTCCTGATCCTTTCACATAGTTCTTTCAAGTTCATTCCTCCAATGGAGTCTTCATTGTAGAATTGATTTTGGAGTCGCCAAGTGGATGATTTTAACATTTTTGCCTGATCATTGTCTACCATCATAGATCAAATCTAAACCTATAAAACAATTCTGAAGAAAATTTTAGTTCTCCCAAAAGAAATATTTCAAGTTTTTTATGATTATTTTGCTTTTTTATGAATTTTTTGAAATAACTTCTAATAACCCTTTAAGAGGCTTAAAAATAAAAAATTGAATTTCTCAAAAGTTTATTAAGGCTGGGGATTTGTTCTTTCCCAGTATGGTCGCCACTATGTTATCACTGAAATTTTCCTTAGAAGTTATTGGAAAGAAGGAAAGCATCCAAGGTAACTACAAACCAATCTTTTAGGCCTAGGTTCTAGCCCACCTAAGTCCAGAGAGGGCTCTCTCTTTATGATTTAGTTATGTTTGAAAAGATTTTAGGCTAGTTATTAATGTTCGATGAGGTTGTATTGTTTGAAAGTGGTGGAGTTCTTAAACAAATTGGCCAACTAGGCTTCTAGGCCATTGGGCTATGGAGTCAATCAGGGATAATTCACTGGATCAAGTCAAATTGCTGAGGTATGAGTTCAATAGGCAGGATAGCAAAATAAAAACAAACTTTGGGGCTTGAATGGATGATATTTCTTCTCAAAACTAGAGGGAAATTAAGAATCCTCAAGTTAGGATTAGAAAGAGGAAAGGAAGATAAATCAACTAGCAGAGGACAATTAAGAATCCTATACCAGGGACTTATTAGAGAAAACTACAGGGACAGAGAAGAAGTTAAGAATTCCTTTATCGAAATAGTTTAAAAGAAAATATATAAATGGTAGAATGTTGATAGCAGAGAGAAATAAAGCTAATTCTGATATACTTTGACTATTTTACCATTTAGATTTAAGATGCATGAAACATTGAAACATATAGAAAGCACATAAAATCACAAGGATAGAATACTTACTTGTAATTATACTGCACATGAATCTGATGAAATGTCCTCAACTTTCATTCATTTTCCAGCAAAAATCCAAGTTTGAGTACAAAAGCTTTCTCGACTTGATATCATAGAGTTACAAAGATGTTATAGAATCCACCCAAAATACTTCAAATGGAGAAGTGTTTATACTAATTCTAAACTAAAATATCTTGAAAAAATATTAAGATTGATTTCGCAAATATCTTCAACTCTTTTACATTAATAGCACTTAAATAAAGGACATTCAAAACTGATGAATCTATTTGGCACTATTTTTATGGATTTATGGTGATAAAGAAGATAAAGTCGAATTTGGTAGCAACTCTTAATTGATGATGAAGCATCCCAGTCACTAACTGCATCCTTCCTTTGTGTATTCTACCCCAGAAATTATGCAAACTTAGGGTCCAATAATACACGTGTATATCTCAATCCGAGATAGATATGTAAAAAGTGAAAGAGGTTATTGTATATAAGAATGTTTTTGAGATAAAAATTTCTCTGTTTCCCAAAATTCAGCTCCAGTTGTTCACAATATTCTCTGTAAAAAGATGTCAAAAACAGGACTTTGCACAAACTGAAAAATAGGTTGTGAAAACATGCACTTATATCCCTTTTGGTAATACTTGTGTAAAAAGTGAGAGAGGTTTCTGTATATTAACCTTTTAAGAACAAAAACCTCCTCCATGTTTTCAAAATACATCTCGGATTGGTCACAATAGTTTCTGCAAAACTATGACTTAAAAAGGAAATTTCTGAAGAATGTACCATTTCTGCTCTGATTTCATCTTTTAACCTTGAATTTCTTTTAACCGTTTTTCTCTTTTACTTTGGGTAAACTTCATTGTTGCTTGTGAAAGTGTTTTCATCTCTGTTTAACCCTTACTACATCCAAGTTTACTTTTACTGTTTTACTTTTACCGTTCTGTTTTTTCATCTGTCTTCACTTTGACATGAATCTGTATGCTATGCTTTGTAACTGTCTTCCCTGCTGTTTATCTTCATGCTAGCTGATTTACTTGACTTGGTCTTCAATCTGATACTCTTTAACCCTGATACACTTTGACTATTCTTTACTGTGTCCTTTTACCTTCACTGTATATTTTAGGTTTTTACTGTCTATTTCAACAGTAAATCATTTAATTTCATGTTTCCTCTGCTTGTCTTTTTAACTGTATGTTTTATTTTCTATCTCTATTTTAATAGACTTGATAACAATCTCGGAGTAAACAGGTCTTATGACTAGTATTAATACTGTTTATCCAAGGTTGTGTTATTTTTATCGCCTGTAAAACAAAACAAATTGTTAGGAAAACGTTGGGTTGACAGGGAGGGTCATTAATGGCTTTAGTGAATGCTTTGCTGGGTGTGCACAGTAGTCTGCAGTGGCCTGGATTTTAGTGACTGATGGTGGTTGGCAGTTGGGAGTAAGTTGTTTGTCTGGACATACTCTATGCGTGTGTGGAAGCCAGAAGTTTCTCTTCTCGATAAAAAGGGAAAACAATGAGTATTTTTATGTTATGTACAAAGTCAATGACTTTTGGTGGGTGAATGAGAAAACGACAGTTGGCTTCAACTAACCGATGGGACACTTTGTTTTTTGGTGGAGGCAGTAAGCAGGATTGATTACACCGCTTTTGGGAAGTTGGTGGTTTTGGTAGAGGGTCGCGCGATGCCATAAATTGAATGACACGTAGCGTCGGCAAAAAGTCAAAATAGATTATATCGCATGGTTAATGTTCAACCAAAAGGTCCATGCGATATGAGAAAGGTTCATTGGATGAGGGATGACAGATCGAAAGGAAATCGACAGCGGAAAGTGTTAGGGAGTTAATGGAAGGGGCATGCTGCATAATTAAAATAATTAAAATGACTTAATTATATCTGGGATGATGGTATTGGCGGAGAGGTTATTAATTAATCCAGATGACTAATTAATCCCTTTTTTAATGCATTGGGGGTTTGGCTCTTAATTAATCGCGATTCAATTGACTAATCCAATTTACTTAACATTATTTATGGTTTATTTTTCAAACCATAGGCATGAGATATTTATTTATTTTGGGATTTTTATTACTAATATGGGAAAGGGTAATGTGCTTTCGAGTTTAAATAATAAGAGTTAAAAGTTCATATGACCATGGAAAAAGAAAATGCGTTAAGTAAATGTTTCCGAAAATACATTCACCATCCAACATTATGACTTAGGCTAAAATGTGTTTGGGGGGATTTTTATAAAGAACTATTTATTTTTCCTAAGTAAAAAAATGAAGTGATTTTACTTTAGGAAATGATTTGAAGGAAATGAATGAATTATGAAGGGGTTTTAGCACTTAGGCCTTACAAGTTATTGGGCCGAGGATCCGGTCCCTCCAAAAGTCAGAGAAATGCTTTGAGCCCCTTTAACTTTCGGGTTGTTGGTGCATTTAGTACTTATGGGAAATTAGTAAAATTTAGGGAAAAGATGAGTGAGGAAGTTAATTAGTTTGACTTTTTTCCAGGATGTAAATGTCTTCATTGCTATTCATATCTTTAAGTGATTTTGATGATGAAAGTATATGACTTGATATCTGGATAATCATTCATCATGCATAATTCTGCAACCATTCATCTACTTACCCTACCTACTTATCCTACCATCTTTTCTTCTTTTATTAGGGTGCACTTAAACTGGAAAACCCTTATCAAAACCTTTTATTTTCTTTTACAATGGTATTCTAACTAAGTCTAACATTATTACATCCAAGGGCTTAGATTAAACTATTGAGCTCCTTTATTCACTCTACCTATCTACTTATCTGTCAAGATTAAACAGTTTGGTCATATTTTATTCTCTATCTCTAAGCATGAAATTGAAAACATGGAATAACCAAGATTAAACTATTTGGTTACCATGGATTGTGGCATAAGTAACAAGTTGCACACAAACATTATTGTACAAAAAGTGAAATAGTAGTGGCATTTTGACTTGCACACTTTCATGGTCTTTTTATTTTTCTTAGGGTTCATCTTTTATTTTTTCTGACCTTTTCATTCTTTTTGCCCTTTGATTTTTCTTTTAGGGCATACCCTCTTTACGTTTTTTAATTTTTTAATTTTTTACAAATATGGAAAACATTTGCAGAAAGCAAAGGTATGTACATATTTCAGAGATAAACTAAGTCAATAATAAATTATGACACCTATTTGTATAAGAACATAATGGTGGCTCCACTTGGGGATGGCTTTCCCTTGTGGAAATTCAAGAACAGTAAATCAATGGCCTTCTGAAAGACTGTGATTTTACTCTGCAATTTTCCTTGGATTCTGTTGCTTTATTGATATCTATGACAGTGATAATCCTAAATCTTAGGGCCTTCCCTTCAAGCTTCAACTCCAAAACTTAACTATCTAATCAACACTTAAACATTTATCCTTCCTTCTTGAATCCCACTTGAGCACCTTGTCACTGAGATAGGAACCTTCAGCACTGGTCCTTTTATCAAAAATCTTTTTAACCTTTTCCTGCACAACTTGAGATTTGACCTGAAACTAAAAGGTGTTTCAACCTTCAAACCAAATTAGTAAATCATCAAGAACTTAGGGCCTTTTGCTTGGATTCAAATCTTGATGATTCATTTCATAATCTACTGAAAACTGAATTAAATCAAACTAAAATGCTACCTACTCTATATTGTTGAAAATCAGGCTAACTTAAATAATACAAAAATGCCAATGAAGCCAGTCAAGCAACTGCAGAAACAAATGAACTGCTTGACTGATTGTCAGTAAAGTCAGAAGCATAATTTGATCATGTACCCACATAATCAAAACTGTGATATATAAAGGCCACTGCTGATGTATTTGGTCCTCATAGAGAAAACATGTTAAAGAACTTGAGTTGAGAAGAACCTCCATATAATCTGCTATAGGATCAACAAAAGCATAAAGTATGATAGTTTCTTCTAGGCCTTCAATGTCTAATTGATCAGCTGTATCCTCAATACTAAACCCTGAAACTACTTCTTCAGTCTTGCTCTTGAAAGCATAATCATCCTCAATCTGTAAATCAAAAGGCAATACAATTTCCTCTTGGTTTGGAGAAGGAAGATTTTGTAAGAATTCTTAAGGATCTCAGAAATTATATGGCTGAATTTGAGAATGCAAAAGTTTAATTTCATTTTCATATTTTTCAGCAACTAAATTAAGAAAAGACATTTAGTTTCATGAGAGTATTTTATTCATTTGATAATTATAAACACAGCTCTTAAAAAAGCTTCATCGAGCTGAAATTTTGATAACTCATCCCTGAATTCATTTAAAATTTCATGAAATGAAAGATTTTCCACAAACCCTATCATCCTGTATCACTATTAATGCTTTGGAATATGGATTATTTGGTTTTGGAATTGCTCTGAAATTTGAAGCTCTGGATCTTTGAACAATGGAGCCTTGATTATTTGAAGCTTCTTGATTGGGAAATGATTATCAAAAGAGTCAGAAGAATGATGCTCAAATGTGCAAGGAGGTTTTCAAAAGAAAATAATTAAACACTAATTTAAGATCTTCTCTAAAATACCATATACATTGAAGAAATTTCTTGATGAGAAAGAACATAATGTCTTTGATAACAATCCAAGTGAAATGCCTTATCTTTTCACATAGTTCTTTCAGGTTCATTCCTCCAATGGAGTCTTCATTGTAGAATTGATTTTGGAGTCGCCAGGTGGATGATTTTAACCTTTGTGTGTCTGATCATTGTCTACCATCATAGATCAAATCTAAACCTGTAAAACAATTCTGAAGAAAATTTTAGTTCTCCCGAAAGAAATATTTCGAGTTTTTTATGATTATTTTGCTTTTTTATGAATTTTTTGAAATAACTTCTAATAACCCTTTAAGAGGCTTAAAAATAAAAATTTGAATTTCTCAAAAGTTTATTAAGGCTGAGGGTTTGTTCTTTCCCAGTATGGTCGCCACTATGTTATCACTGAAATTTTCCTTAGAAGTTATTGGAAAGAAGGAAATGATCCAAGTTAACTACAAACCAATCTTTTAGACCTAGGTTCTAGCCCACTTAAGTCCAGAGAGGGCCCTCTCTTTATGATTTAGCTATGTTTGAAAAGAGTTTAGCTAGTTATTAATGTTCGATGAGGTTGTTTTGTTTGAAAGTGGTGGAGTTCTGAAACAAATTGGCAAACTAGGCTTCTAGGCCATTGGGCTATGGAGTCAATTAGGGATAATTCACTGGATCAAGTCAGATTGCTAAGGTATGAGTTCAATAGGAAGGATAGCAGAATAAAAACAAACTTTGGGGCTTGAATGGATGATATTTCTTCTCAAAACTAGAGGGCAATTAAGAATCCTCAAGTTAGGATTAGAAAGAGGAAAGGAAGATAAATCAACTAGCAGAGGACAATTAAGAATCCTATACCAAGGACTTATTAGAGAAAACTCTAGGGACAGAGAAGAAGTTAAGAATTCCTTTATCGAAATAGTTTAGAAGAAAATATATAAATGGTAGACTGTTGATAGCAGAGAGCACTAAAGCTAATTCTGATATACTTTGACTATTTTACCATTTAGATTTAAGATGCATGAAACATTGAAACATATAGAAAACACATAAAATCACAAGGATAGAATACTTACTTGTAATTATACTGCACATGAATCTGATGAAATGTCCTCAACTTTCATTCATTTTCCAGCAAAAATCCAAGCTTGAGTACAAAAGCTTTCTCAGCTTGATAGCATAGAATTACATAGATGTTATAGAATCCACCCAAAATACTTCAAATGGAGAAGTGTTTATACTAATTCTAAACTAAAATATCTTGAAAAAATATTAAGATTGATTTCGCAAATATCTTCAACTGTTTTACATTAATAGAACTTAAATAAAGGACATTCAAAACTAATGAATCTATTTGGCACTATTTTTATGGATTTATGGTGATAAAGAAGATAAAGTCGAATTTGGTAGCAACTCTTAATTGATGATGAAGCATCCCAGTCACTAACTGCATCCTTTCTTTGTGTATTCTACCCCAAAAATTCTGCAAACTTAGGGTCCAATGATACACTTGTATATCTCAATCTGAGATAGATATGTAAAAAGTGAAAGAGGTTATTGTATATAAGAATGTTTTTGAGATAAAAATCTCTATGTTTCCCAAAATTCAGCTCCAGTTGTTCACAATATTCTACGTAAAAAGATGTCAAAAACAGGACTTTGCACAAACTGAAAAATAGGTTGTGAAAACATGCACTTATCTCCCTTTTGGTAATACTTGTGTAAAACGTGAGAGACATTTTTGTATATTAGTCTTTTAAGAACAAAAACCTCCCCCATGTTTTCAAAATACATCTTGGATTGGTCACAATAGTTTCTGCGAAACTATGACTTAAAAAGGAAATTTTTGAAGAATGTACCATTTCTGCTCTGATTTCATCTTTTAACCTTGAATTTCTTTTAACTGTTTTTCTCTTTTACTTTGGGTAAACTTCATTGTTGCTGGTGAAAGTGTTTTCATCTCTGTTTAACCCTTACTACATCCAAGTTTACTTTTACTGTTTTACTTTTATCGTTCTGTTTTTTCATCTATATTCACTTTGACATGAATCTATATGCTATGAATGACACGTAGCATCGACGAAAATTCAAAACAGCTTATACCATGTGGTTAACGTTCGACCAAAAGGTCCGTGCGATATGAGCGAGGGTCGTTGGATGAGGGATGACAGATCAAAAGGCAATCGACGGCGGAAAGTGTTAGGGAGTTAATGGAGGGGGCTCGCTGCATAATTAAAATAATTAAAATGACTTAATTATATCGGGGATGATGGTATTGGCGGAGAGGTTATTAATTAATCCAGATGACTAATTAATCCCTTTTTAATGCATTGGGGGTTTGGCTCTTAATTAATCGCGATTCAATTGACTAATCCAATTTAATTAACTTTATTTATGGTTTATTTTTCAAACCATAGGGATGGGATATTTATTTATTTTGGGATTTTTATTACTAATATGGGAAAGGGTAATGTGTTTTCGGGTTTAAATAATAAGAGTTAAAAGTTAATATGACCATGGAAAAATAAGATGCGCTAAATAAATGTTTCCGAAAATACATTCACCATCCAACGTTATGAGTTAGGCTAAAATGTGTTTAGGGGGATTTTTATAAAGAACTATTTATTTTTCCTAAGTAAAAAAGTGATTATACTTTAGGAAATGATTTGAAGGAAATGAATGAATTATGAAGGGGTTTTAGCACTTAGGCCTTACAAGTTATTGGGCCGAGGATCCGGTCCCTCCAAAAGTCAGAGAAATGCTTTGAGCCCCTTTAACTTTCGGGTTGTTGGTGCCTTTACTGCTTATGGGAAATTAGTAAAATTTAGGGAAAAGATGAGTGAGGAAGTTAATTAGTTTGACTTTTTTCCATGATGTAAATTTCTTCATTGCCATTCATATCTTTAAGTGCTTTTGATGATGAAAGTATATGACTTGATATCTGGATAATCATTCATCATGCATAATTCTGCAACCATTCATCTACTTACCCTACCTACTTATCCTACCATCTTTTCTTATTTTATTAGGGTTCACTTAAACTAGAAAACCCTTATCAAAACCTTTTATTTTCTTTTACAATGGTATTCTAACTAAGTCTAACCTTATTACATCCAAGGGCTTAGATTAAACTATTGAGCTCCTTTATTCACTCTACCTATCTACTTATCTGTCAAGATTAAACAGTTTCGTCATATTTTATTCTCTATCTCTAAGCATGAAATTGAAAACATGGAATAACCAAGATTAAACTATTTGGTTACCATGGATTGTGGCATAAGTAACAGGTTGCACACAATCATTATTGTACAAAAAGTGAAATAGTAGTGGCATTTTGACTTGCACACTTTCATGGTCTTTTTATTTTTCTCACGGTTCATTTTTTATTTTTTCTGACCTTTTCATTTTTTTTGCTCTTTGATTTTTCTTTTAGGGCATACCCTCTTTACGTTTTTTTATTTTTTTATTTTTTACAAATATGGAAAACATTTGCAAAAAGCAAAGGTATGTACATATTTCAGAGATAAACTAAGTCAATAATAAATTATGACACTTATTGGTATAAGAACATAATGGTGGCTCCACTTGGGGATGGCTTTCCCTTGTGGAAATTCAAGAACAGTAAATCAATGTCCTTCTGAAAGACTGTGATTTTACTCTGCAATTTTCCTTGGATTCTGTTACTTTATTGATATCTATGACAGTGATAATCCTAAAGCTTAGGGCCTTCCCTTCGGGCTTCAACTCCAAAACTTAACCATCCAATCAACACTTAAACATTTATCCTTCCTTCTTGAATCCCACTTGAGCACCTTGTCACTGAGATAGGAATCTTCAGCACGGGTCCTCTTATCAAAAATCCTTTTAACCTTTTCCTGCACAACTTGAGATTTGACCTGAAACAAAAAGGTGTTTCAACCTTCAAACCAAATTAGTAAATCGTCAAGAACTTAGGGCCTTTTGCTTGGATTCAAATCTTTATGATTCATTTCATAATCTACTGAAAACTGAATTAAATCAAACTAAAATGCTACCTACCCTATATTCTTGAAAATCAGGCTAACTTAAATAATACAAAAATGCCAATGAAGCCAGTCAAGCAACTGCAAAAACAAATGAACTTCTTGACTGATTGTCAGCAAAGTCAGAAGCATAATTTGATCATGTACACACATAATCAAAACTATGATATATAAAGGCCACTGCTGATGTATTTGGTCCTCATAGAGAAAACATGTTAAAGAACTTAAGTTGAGAAGAACCTCCATATAAGACTGCTATAGGATCAACAAAAGCATAAAGTATGATAGTTTCTTCTAGGCATTCAATGTTTAATTGATCAGTTGTATCCTCAATATTAAACCCTGAAACTACTTCTTCAGTCTTGATCTTGAAAGCATAATCATCCTCAATCTGTAAATCAAAAGGCAGTACAATTTCCTCTTGGTTTGGAGTAGGAAGATTTTGTAAGAATTCTTTAGGATCTTAGAAATTATATGGCTGAATTTGAGAATGCAAAAGTTTAATTTCATTTTCATATTTTTCAGCAACTAAATTAAGAAAAAACATTTTAGTTTCATGAGAGTATTTTCTTGATTTGATAATTATAAACACAGCTCTTAAAAAAGCTTCATCAAGCTGAAATTTTGATAACTCATCCCTGAATTCATTTAAAATTTCATGAAATGAAAGATTTTCCACAAACCCTATCATCTTGTATCACTATTAATGCTTTGGAATATGGATTATTTGGTTGTGAAATTGCTCTGAAATTTGAAGCTCTGGATCTTTGAACAATGGAGTCTTGATTATTTGAAGCTTCTTGATTGGGAAATGATTATCAAAAGAGTCAGAAGAATGATGCTCAAATGTGCAAGGAGGTTTTCAAAAGAAAATAATTAAACACTAATCTAAGATCTTCTCTAAAATACCATATACATTGAAGGACTTTCTTGATGAGAAAGAACATAATGTCTTTGATAACAATCCAAGTTAAATGCCTGATCTTTTCACATAGTTCTTTCAGGTTCATTCCTCCAATGGAGTCTTCATTGTAGAATTGATTTTGGAGTCGCCAGGTGGATGATTTTAACCTTTGTGTGTCTGATCATTGTCTACCATCATAGATCAGATATAAACCTATAAAAAAATTCTGAAGAAAATTTTAGTTCTCCCGAAAGCAATATTTCGAGTTTTTTATGATTATCTTGCTTTTTTATGAATTTTTTTAAATAACTTCTAATAACCCTTTAAGAGGCTTAAAAATAAAAAATTTGAATTTCTCAAAAGTTTATTAAGGCTGAGGGTTTTTTCTTTCCCAGTATGGTCGCCACTATGTTATCACTAAAATTTTCCTTAGAAGTTATTGGAAAGAAGGAAAGGATCCAAGGTAACTACAAACCAATCTTTTAGACCTAGGTTCTAGCCCACCTAAGTCCAGAGAGGGCTCTCTCTTTATGATTTAGCTATGTTTGAAAAGATTTTAAGCTAGTTATTAATGTTCGATGAGGCTGTTTTGTTTGAAAGTGGTGGAGTTATTAAACAAATTGGCAAACTAGGCTTCTAGGCCATTGGGCTATGGAGTCAATCAGGGATAATTCACTGGATCAAGTCAAATTGCTGAGGTATGAGTTCAATAGGTAGGATAGCAGAATAAAAACAAACTTTGGGGCTTGAATGGATGATATTTCTTCTCAAAACTAGAGGGCAATTAAGAATCCTCAAGTTAGGATTAGAAAGAGGAAAGGAAGATAAATCAACTAGGAGAGGACAATTAAGAATCCTATACCAGGGACTTATTAGAGAAAACTACAAGGACGGAGAAGAAGTTAAGAATTCCTTTATCAAAATAGTTTAAAAGAAAATATATAAATGGTAGACTGTTGATAGCAGAGAGCACTAAAGCTAATTCTGATATACTTTGACTATTTTACCATTTAGATTTAATATGCATGAAACATTGAAACATATAGAAAACACATAAAATCACAAGGATAGAATACTTACTTGTAATTATACTGCACATGAATCTGATGAAATGTCCTCAACTTTCATTCATTTTCCAGCAAAAATCCAAGTTTGAGTACAAAAGCTTTCTCAGCTTGATAGCATAGAGTTACAGAGATGTTATCAAATCCACCCAAAATACTTCAAATGGAGAAGTGTTTATACTAATTCTAAACTAAAATATCCTCAAAAAATATTAAGACTGATTTCGCAAATATCTTCAACTGTTTTACTTTAATAGAACTTAAATAAAGGAAATTCAAAACTAATGAATCTATTTGGCAATATTTTTATGGATTTATGGTGATAAAGAAGATAAATTCGAATTTGGTAGCAACTCTTAATTGATGATGAAGCATCCTAGTCACTAACTGCATCCTTCCTTTGTGTATTCTACCCCAGAAATTCTGCAAACTTAGGGTCCAATGATACACTTGTATATCTCAATCGGAGATAGATATGTAAAAAGTGAAAGAGGTTATTGTATATAAGAATGTTTTTGAGATAAAAATCTCTCTGTTTCCCAAAATTCAGCTCCAGTAGTTCACAATATTCTCTGTAAAAAGAAGTCAAAAACAGGACTTTGCACAAACTGAAAAATAGGTTGTGAAAACATGCACTTATCTCCCTTTTGGTAATACTTGTGTAAAAAGTGAGAGAGTTTTTTGTATATTAGCCTTTTAAGAACAAAAATCTCCTCCATGTTTTCAAAATACATCTTGGATTAGTCACAATAGTTTCTGCAAAACTATGACTTAAAAAGGAAATTTCTGAAGAATGTATCATTTCTACTCTGATTTCATCTTTTAACCTTGAATTTCTTTTAACTGTTTTTCTCTTTTACTTTGGGTAAAATTCATTGTTGCTGGTGAAAGTGTTTTCATCTCTGTTTACCCCTTACTACATCCAAGTTTACTTTTACTATTTTACTTTTACCGTTCTGTTTTTTCATCTATCTTCACTTTGACATGAATCTGTATACTATGCTTTTAAACTGTCTGCCCTACTGTTTATCTTCATGCTAGCTAATTTACTTGACTTGGTCTTCAATCTGATACTCTTTAACCCTGATACACTTTGACTATTCTTTACTATGTCCTTTTACCTTCATTGTATATTTTAGGTTTTTACTGTCTATTTGAACAGTAAATCATTTAGTTTCATGTTTCCTCTGCTTGTCTTTTTAACTGTATGTTTTATTTTCCATCTCTATTTGAATAGACTTGATAACAATCTCAGACTAAATAGGTTTTATGACTAGTATTAAGACTGTTTATCCAAGGCTGTGGCCTTTTTATCGCCTGTAAAATAAAACAAACTGTTAAGAAAACGTTGGGTTGATAGGGAGGGTCAGTAATGGCTTTAGTGAATGCTTTGTTGGGTGTGCAAAGTAGTCTGCAGTGGTCTAGAGTTCAGTGACTAATGGTGGTTGGCAGTTGGGAGTAAGTTTCTGGTCTGGACGTACTCTTTGCGTGCGTGGAAGGCAGAAGTTTCTCTTCTCGGTAAAAAGGGAAAACAATGATTATTTTTGTTTTATGTACAAATTCAATGAATTTTGGCGAGTGAATGAGAAAAAAACAATTGGCATTAACTAACCGATGAGACACTTTGTAGTTTAGTGGAGGCGGTAAGCGGGATTGATCACACCACTTTTTGGAAGTTGGTGGTTTTGGCAGAAGGTTGTGCGATGCCACAAATTGAATGACACGTTGCATCGGCAAAAATTCAAAACAGCTTATATCATGTGGTTAACATTCGACCAAAAGGTCCGTGCAATATGAGTGAGGGTCGTTGGATGAGGGAGGTGTTAGGTAAACTTGACTCAGGATAGAGTCAAAGTTGACCAAGTTAAACAGTGATGGTTTTGGGGCACATGGTATTGTGCACCCATAGTATTCTGCCAGTGGTATTATATGTAATGGAGTTTATAAAAGGCTAGAAGGATTTCATTGTAATGCAAGACCTGGAGGTGAGCGGTGAAGGCTCACTTGGTTAGATTGGCCAGGGTTTTGGCCAATGCTAATGAGATCTTATTAGGTTGGGTTTTCCCCTAGATTTGGGGTTTTCCCAGATAAACATTTGTGATTATGTGTTTATGTGTTTATGGTTGTTGCTGGTTATTTTTTTATATATAGTCCTCTCAGTAATTATTTATGTTATGCAGTAAATTTTTTAACATCTGGTATCAGAGCCGAAGGTCTATTTGGCTGATAAACTCGCAGGAAAGAAGGGTTCCTTGTTCGAGTGGGAGCAATAGCGGAAGATGGTAAGTTTAGGGTCGAAAAATTTAATGGCCAAAACTTCTCACTGTGGAAGATGCAAATGGAAGATTATCTATAGCAGAAAGATCTATACTTACCATTGGGCAGAAAAGCAAAGATGCCGGTGGGTATGAAAGATGAAGAACGGAACCTTCTCGATAGAAAGGCACTCGGAACAATACGATTGTGCCTTGAAGCATCGGTCGCCTTCAACATTTCAAAGGAAACAATGACAGAGGGTTTGATTAAGACATTGGAGAAACTATATGAAAAACCCTCAGCCTCAAACAAGGTATTTCTTATGAAACGGTTATTTAATATGAAGATGTCGGAAGGTGGATCTGTTGCATATCATTTAAATGATTTTAATACTGTTACAAGTCAGTGATGTTCTGTAGGGGTAAACTTTGATGATGAAGTTAGAGCTCTGTTATTCTTGTGCTCATTGCCAGAAAGTTGGAATGGTTTAGTAATGGCCATTAGTAACTCTGTGTCTGGATCTAGTACTTTAAAGTTTGATGATGTTGTCGGTGTTATCCTTAGCGAGGAAATGCGACGGAAAAGCTCCGGTGAGACATCGAGAAATGCTTTGAGTGCAAAGTCTAGGAGAAACTAGTGTGCAGGTTGAAGAAGAGTTGTATGGCTTAAAACAGGCTCCAAAGCAGTGGTATCTAAAATTTGACAAGTTTATGTCTGAACAAGGTTATACTAGATGTCACTATGATCATTGTGTTTATCTGAAAAACAAAATGATGGAAGTTATATTATATTGTTATTGTATGTAGATGACATGCTTGTTACAGGATCTAACATGCAGGAAATAAATGTGCTCAAAAGAAAATTGGCAAATTCATTTGCAATGAAGGATTTGGGAGCTGCAGTTGTTAGAAAATTATATATTACGGAGCAATGGAACACATAAAATATTGCAGAAATATAAACACAGAAAACGCATAAAACAAGAGAGACACAGATATACGTGGTTAACCCAGTTTGGGCTACATCCACCCCGAACAGCCAGTCCTTCCTTTCTATTATTCAGCAAAATGAAGAGACACAACCTACAGCAGATCCGTTGTAATATCCTCTGTTTTCTCTCACAGTCTCACCTCTCTGTTTCTCGCTCACACAATACACATCTATTACACAACCTCAAATACAATGCCCTCATACAAAGAGAGGGGTTGCCTTCTAGGGCAAAAAACCCTAAACTAAACATAAGTTCTACCGTCAGATCATCCGCCTAATGAACGGCCCAGATTGACTAGAAATTACTATACTTTTACAAGGCAATTTTACATTTATTTTCAGCTTCGGGGGCGTAGCCCCCGGACCCCCCAATCGGGGGGGGATCGGCCCCCCCAGACCCCCCGCGGGGAGGACAAGTCACCCCTACACCCCCCCACATGGAGGGGTGTACAAACTTCCTGGGGTATACATCCGGCTGAAACAAAGACCTCTGAACAATCATGCTCCACACACAACAATGAAACAAGAGAAACACAGATATACGTGGTTCACCCAGTTTGGGCTACGTCTACCCCAAACGACCAGTCCTTCCTTTCTATTATGTAGCAAAATGAAGAGACACAACCTACAGCAGATCCGCTGTAATATCCTTTGTTTTCTCTCACAGTCTCACCTCTCTGTTTCTCGCTCACACAATACACATCTATTACACAGCCTCAAATACAATGCCCTCATACAAAGAGAGGGGTTGCCTTCTAGGGCAAAAAACCCTAAACTAAACATAAGTTCTACCGTCAGATCATCCGCCTAATGAACAGCCCAAATTGACTAGAAATTACTATACTTTTACAAGGCAATTTTACATCTATTTTTAGCTCCGGGGGACCGCTGGCCCTTGGACCCCCCAGCCGGGGGGATCGGCCCCCCCAGACCCCCGCGGGGGGACAAGTCCCCCCCACATCCCCCCGCGTGGAGGGGTGTACAAACTTCCTGGGGTATACATCTGGCTGAAACAAAGACCACTGAACAATCATGCTCCACACACAATAGGAGGGCAAATCGAATGGCAGTCGGCGGCAGAAAGTGTTAGGGCGTTAATGGAAGGGGCCCGCTGCATAATTAAAACAATTAAAATGACTTAATTATATCGAGGATGATGGTATTGGCGAAGAGGTTATTAATTAATCTACATGACTAATTAATCTTTTTTTTAATGCAACGGGGTTTGGCTCTTAATTAATCGCGATTTGATTGACTAATCCAATTTAATTAACTTTATTTATGGTTTATTTTTCAAACCATAGGGACGGGATATTTATTTATTTTGGGATTTTTATTACTAATACAGGAAAGGGTAATGTGTTTTGGGGGTTAAACAATAAGAGTTAAAAGTTAATATGACCATGGAAAAAGAAAATGCGCTAAGTAAATTTTTCCGAAAATACATTCATCATCCAACATTATGACTTAGGCTAAAGTGTTTGTGGGGGTTTTATAAAGAAATATTTATTTTCCCTAAGTAAAAAAGTGATTTTACTTTAGGAAAGGATTTGAAGAAATGAATGAATTATGAAGGGGTTTTAGCACTTAGGCCTTACAAGTTATTGGGCCGAGGGTCCAATCCCTCAAAAAGTCAGAGAAATGCTCTGAGCCCCTTTAACTTTCAGGTTGTGGTGCCTTTAGTGCTTATGGGAAATTAGTAAAATTTAGGGAAAAGATGGGTGAGGAAGTTAATTAATTTGACTTTTGTCCATGATGTAAATGTTTTCATTGCCATCCATATCTTTAAGTGCTTTTGATGATGAAAGTAGATGACTTGATATCTGGATAATCATTCGTCATGCATAATTCTCTGACCTTTCATCTACTTACCCTACCTACTTATCCTACCATCTTTTCTTTTTTTATTAGGGTGCACTTAAACTGGCAAACCCTTATCAAAACCTTTTTTTTTCTTTTACAATGGTATTCTAACTAAGTCTAACCTTATTACATCCAAGGGCTCAGATTAAACTGTTGAGCTCGTTTATTCACTCTACCTATCTACTTATCTGCCAAGATTAAACAGTTTGGTCAGATTTTATTCTCTATCTCTAAGCATGAAATTGAAAACATGGAATAACCAAGATTAAACTATTTGGTTACCATGGATTGTGGCATAAGTAACAAGTTGCACACAATCATTATTGTACAAAAAGTGAAATAGTAGTGGCATTTTGACTTGCACACTTTCATGGTCTTTTTATTTTTCTTGGGGTTCATTTTTTATTTTTTCTAACCTTTTCATTCTTTTTGCCCTTTGATTTTTCTTTTAGGGCATACCCTCTTTACATTTTTTAATTTTTTAATTTTTTACAAATATGGAAAACATTTGCAGAAAGCAAAGGTATGTACATATTTCAAAGATAAACTAGGTCAATCATAAATTATGACACCTAATGGTATAGGAACATAACACACTCAGATAGACATGTGTAGATTTTCCTGTAGATTCACATCTCATGTAATTTACTAAAACACAAGACAAGAATCTACTCTACTCTTTAAAAAACAGAAACCAATGATCGATGAAAACAATAATTGACAAGAGGAAGATAATCAAAGACACATAATGCAATTATTTCTCTGGGGAAAACCACTACTAAAAACCCCGACTATATATTGCATTAATCAAAAATCTGAGTGATAATACAAAGCTTGTTCTCATAAAAACAATTCTTGCACAAGTATGGTCAACTCTCTATCTCACAAGCTCACACTCACCAACACTTAACCAATTTGGACTGCTTGTTGAGCCCCTATTTCCTTGCGCAATTCCTGAGAGGAATGGCCCATATTTAATTGGGAATTCCTTCTTCCATAACTACGCAATCCAAATCTAGGTCCTCTTCTGATTACATGCATGATACGTATAACTCGAATCATTCTACGATTGATAGTACCTGTCCTGCACTCTACTCTCAACTGGGTCTTTCTTTGCACTAACATGCATGAGTTTCTCATGAGGGAATCTTCAGTTAGCTAGAGTAGCATTGAGGATGCACCAATGCACCAACTCACTACTAGACCTCTACTAGTTCCACAAATAGTTAGAACTAGTTTAACTATTTATAACTCAATCAAACTGAGTTATCTAATTACAACCCAAATAAACTCATCCTGGACCCTTAAAATATAGGCAAAACATATACATGACTACAGAAAGACTTCCAACTCAACATTCCTAAGCTAATTAAGTTAATTAAACTTAATTAACTATTTACAAGTTGTTATGAGAATAGAATTCAATTTTTAATTCATGGTTTTATTCAAGGACAAATTAAACTAGAATTCTTGTTTTCATTTCTCAACACTCCCTCTCAACAAGAAATGGATTATCAACTACCCTGATCTTATCTCTGTGAAACTCGAATTTACATCTTAACAATGTCTTTGTCAAAATGTCAGCATCTTTCTCCTCCGTGGCAATGTACTCCAACAACATAATCCACCTCAATACACAATCTCGAATATGATGATATCGGATATCAATATGCTTGGATCGATCATGAAGAACTGGATTTTCATAGAGTTTGATACAACTCTGATTATTGCAGTAAATCACAGTTGGATCCATCTTCTAACCAAACAAACCAACCAGAATCTTCCTCATCTAGATGGCCACACATGCTACTTGACTTGCAGCCATGTACTCTGCCTTTGTTGAACATAGTTCAAATGATATTTGTTTCTTTTTATACCAAGAAATTTTTGATGACCCAATACTGAAGATACCTCCTGATGTTCCCTTCCTGTCGGATAGACTCCCTGCCCAATCTGCATCGATGAAGCCTTGAATCTTCACTCCCTTTGTTCTTTTTGTACCACAATCCATACTGAGTAGTGCCCTTGAGGTATCTCAACACATGTTTTTCCACCTTCCAATACATCTTGGTAGGCCTAACCATTGCTTGACTAAGTCAGTTAACTACATAGCACATATTCGATCGTGTGTTCACCAAATACATGAGTGAACCCACAAGCTATCTGTAAACAGTAACTTCCACTACTTCCCATGAAGTAGCATCCTCCTTCCTCTAGTTACCTATTAGAGGAGTTTCCATGGTTTTGCTTCTCTCCATGCAGAAACTCCTGAGTATCTCATTGGCATAAACAATTCCCCATCACCCTGCCATACTTCCACACTTAGAAAGTAATGCATGAGCCCCACGTCCTTCATCTCAAAACCTCTTACAAGGTCCTCCTTGCAAGACTTGATCAACTGATCATCACCTGTCAAAATCAAATCATCAACATATAACACAATGATCAACAATTTACCTTCCACCACTATGTGGTACAATTTTGCATCCGCTTCACTCTTGGTGAATCCCAACCCGGTGAAGAAGCTATCGATCTGGTGTACCAAGCATGGGGTGCTTATTTCAGCCCATACAATGCTCTCTTGAACCGACACACATGCAATTCACGGTTGAAGGTCTCGAAACCTTCAGGTTGCTGTATGTGCACCTCTTCCTCAAAAGGAAGGATGTCTTTACATCCATATGATGTATCTTCCAACTCATCTGCATTGATAGTGCCAATATAGATCTGGTCAATGATTGCCTTGCAATAGGAGCAAAGGTCTCATCATAGTCAATTCCCTCTACCTGTGAAAAGCCATGGGTCACAAACCTAGCCTTATGCTTCTCCACACTGCCATTGATAGATTTCTTTACCTTGTAAAGCCATCGAGAGCTCACCACTGACTTGTCCTCCAATCTCAGGACCACTTCCCAAACATTGTTACAAACTATGGAGTCATACTCCCCACCATGGCATCAACCCAAACCAGCTGTCGCACCACCTCCTCAAAGGAATATGGCTTTGTCTCAACACATCCGCTCATAAGAGCCATGTATCCAATGCACCTCTTAGGTGACCTCCTCTATCTGTGCTAAGATGTGGGTGCTCCCACATTCTCCCTTCCATCATGCAATAACTTGTCAGCCTCTCTGGTGCACTTTCTCCCATCTTTGGAAGACTCTTCCTGAGTGGATGTATCCACTCCCAGATCCTCTACATGTGGCTACTCCACATCAATCTGAGGCTCCTCAATATTAGGAAGTAAAAGCTCCTCAACTGCATGTAGCTGAAGCTCTCTCTCAATGGAAGCTTGCATGGCATTTTCCTCATCGAATATGACATCAATGTGAACCACTGTCATCCTGCTAGTTGGAAAGTACACCTGATAGTTGTGAGGTGTATCAATGTACCCCACAAATATCCCCAACTTTGTTGTCATCTCAAGCTTATTCTGTGCATCTTTGGTCACATGGAAATATACCGATGACCCAAAATCCCTGAAGTGGTCAACATCTAGTCTCTTACCAGAATAAGCCTCCTCTGGTGTCTTCATCCCAAGAATCTAATGTAGGCTACGGTTCTACAAATAAATTGTTGTGTTGCATGCCTCAATCCATTGGTGTAGTGGTAGGCCCTGATCATGCAACATCAACTGTGCTTCCCCTACAATGCTTATGTTCTTCCTCTCGGCCACCGCATTTTTTTGTGGGTTACGGGGTGTTGTCAACTCTCGTTTGATCCCTTTTGTTGCACATAAGTTCTTAAATTCATTTGAGACATACTCACCACCGTTATCACTCCTCAAAGCTTTAACCTTCTTTCCAGACTCTTTCTCAACCAATGCTTTAAATCACAAAACTTTGTGAAAGTTTTATCCTTCTTCTGCATGAAAAATATTCAACATTTATGAGAAAATTCATCAACAAATTTAACATAATACCTGTGTTTGGCCATGGATGTTGTCGAGAATGGTACACACAAATCTAAATGGACTCGCTCTAGAATAGCCTCTACTCGATTATCTCTGTCGTGAAAGGAAGCCTTGGTGTATTTTCCCAAAGTACACCCCTTGCATGTATCAACTTGCTCAAGTGTACCTTTGAGAAGACTAGTAGAGATCTGTTGCATGATTTTCAAAACTCCATGATGTAAGTGACCCTACGCTTGTGCCACAACTCACCAATGTCTCAGCTCTGCACCTTCTCTGCTTTTGTGCTCAAAGCAGCACAATCCTCTACCTCCACCCATGGAGGTTCGAGACAATGTGATCTCGAATCCCCTCAAGGATTATCCGCCTCGACTTTTCCACACACTTCTTCCATTCAGCCAAATTTTGTGCATCCAATGTTGTTGGCTTAGGAATATCTTGCTTAATGAATTCCTTGATGCGATTATCCTGTGGCACAACCTCCATCCTATCCTTCTAGGCTATATAATTTGAGTTTCCTTCCAAGGCATACTTGAGCCTCAAACTGTAGAAAGCCATTTGCCAATCCTGAAGTATGTATTGCAAATTCGAATTTCACCTGTAACACAAAACTCAAAACTTCGAAATATCCTCTAGTATATTGTCTTCAGCTTCGATACCATGTAGATTTTCATGTATATTCATAGCTTATGTAATGTACTAAAACACATGATATGAATCTATTGTACTCTTTAAACAGCAGAAACCAATGATCAATGAAAACAATTATTGACAAGAGGAAGATAATCAAAGACACATAACATAATTGTTTCTCTGGGAAAGCCATTGCTCAAAATCCTGACCATCTATTGCATTAATAAAAAATCTGAGTGATAATACAAAGATTATTCTCACAAGAATAATTCCTACACAAGTATGATCAACTCTCTGCCTCACAAGCCCGCACTAACCAACACTTAGCGATTTTTTGTTGTCTTTTGAGCCCCTATTTCCTTGCACAATTCCTGAGAGGAATAGCCCATATTTAATTAGGAATTCCTTCTTCCATAACTATGCAATCCAAATCTAGGTCCTCTTTTGATTGCATGCATGATCTGTACAATTCGGATCATTCTACAACTAATAGTACATTGTCCCTACACTCTAGTCTCAATTGGGTCTTTCTCTGAAGTGACATGCATGAGTTTATCGTGAGGGAATCTTTAGTTAGATGGAGTAGAACTCAGGATGCACTAGTGCACCAACTCACTACTAGACCTCTACTAGTTCCACAAATAGTTAGAACTAGTTTAACTCTCTATAACTGAGTCAAACTGAGTTATCTAATTACAACTCAAATAAACTCATTCTGGACTCCTAAAATTTAGGGAGAACATATACCTGACTACAGAAAGACTTCCAACTAGAAATTCCTAAGCTAATTAAGTTAATTAAACTTAATTAACTATTTACAAGTTGCTATGAGAATAGAATTCGATTTTAATTCATTGTTTAATTCAAGGACAAACTAAACTAGAATTTCTTGTTGTCATTTGTCAACAATGTGGAGGAGATCAGCGCTGAGGGGTTTTCCTTTGCCTAGATTGTGAAAAAAATAATAGATTTCAGCTTATATTTCTCATAGTTCATAGAGAGGGGGCATTTAACCGCGCAAGCCAAAGAATCAAACATTTTGATTCAGATTACAAGTAAATTTGGAAAATTTTAAATATAGGGGTAATTTATTTGAATTATACTAAGGATTTTTTCTTGAAAAATTAGTATTATGATTGTGTTATGAAACCAGCTCAAGAAAAGATAGATCAATGCCTTAGAATTCAGCCTCTTTAAGGGGGCAACCTCCTTTACATTACATAAATGAACAATTCTTCGATGATACAAATGAAAATACCTCCTTTCTATATATAGGAGTCCAAGGGGTCATAACATAATCAGAGCCGACATAAAAATAATGATGTAAGGGCACAATAATAACAATAGTGGGCTTCTATGCGGCTCAATAGTAATATTATGGGCACTACATGGGAACATCAATATAATAAGTGGGTTGTACTAATAACAATAAGGGGTTACACTAGTAGTATAGGGGCCTAATATGCCCATCTCCTTCAAAAAGCGTTGTCCTCAACGCTTGAGTAGTTCATGATGCTTCTGTATAAAATTCTTGTCCTCCCATGTGGAATCTTCAGTGGGTAAGTTCTTCCACTTGATGAGATACTCTAAAATTGATCGATTTCGTAGCTGTCAAGTTCTTGTTTCTATGACTACTCCAGGTTCCAATATGATTTTTCCTTCCTCTTCAATTTCTGGCAATATTGTTTGAATTGGGATCTTTTGCAACTTTTGAATAAGTGACCATACTTCTTCGTCCTTCTTCCATTCATCACTTGCTTCGTTTATCCAATCTGGTTGGATAATAGAAATAGCACAAAACAATGCTTCCACATCCTCATCCTTGAAGAGTCTTCCCATTCGGTAAGGTCGCCATTTTTTAAGTGCATGTAGTATTGCCAACATTTCCTTCTCATAAATAGCTTGCTTGAGATGTAGCAGTAAAAATACCCAATCACCTACATCAAAACATTTTTCACTACGATGTTGATCTACCTGTTGTTTCGTTTGATTTTGCACCGAAGTGGCGTTATCCTTTAAAAGTTGGAGAACTTCTTGTTGATGCTCGATGTGATCTTTCTCTACTTGAACCTTTTTCTTCTTGATATGTCCTTCTATCTCTAGAGTTTGAGGAGTGGTAATTTCTTCCAATCCTTTACAAGATATGGTCAAATTCATTTTTTGATGCTTGATGTGATCTTTCACTTCTTGAACATTTTTCTTCTTGATATGTCCTTCTATCTTAATAGTTTTAGGAGTGGTCATTCTTGCCAACGCTTTACAAGATATGGTCTGATTCATTTCTTCTTTCTATGGGGTGGGGTCCTAGCGTATATCCTCTTCTTTTGATGTTTCTTGATCCTTTTCTTCCTCCTCTTCATATTCTATGTAAAACAATTTCTTCTCAGCACACTTATGACCTTTACTACATTTGCTATCACAATTGTAACAAAGCCCTTTTTCTCTTTTTTCTTCCAATTGTTGTGGTGTAACCCTTGTAGGTTGTGGAAGGCTGGGAGAAACAACAGTTCCATCTTTATAGTTGTGAGGGGTATGCTTCTTGATTTCCATAATGTTGCTTTCCATTATGTCACAAAGCCCTTTTACTCTTTCCAATTGTTGTGGTGTTGCTCTAAAGAAGGTGTTTCTCTTCGTATCCTCATAATGTGCTATCATTTCCTCCATGAAAATTGACCACGTAACAAGTTGTTTACGAGAACAAATCCCTTCATACCATAAAAATTGATCCGGTTCTAATTATGAAGATGCAGTACATACCTTTTGTAACAGTGGTACACCATGTAGATCAAAATATTGCTCCATCTGAAGTATCCAATTTACCGGATCCTTGCCATCAAACTTCCTCATCTTGTTTTTTCTTGATTTTAGGAGCTCGATCTTGAAACGACTGTAACTCTGTACTTTCGGATCTTTAAGTTCTGAAATTGTGACCTGTAGTAGCCCTCTGTGTCCTCTTTCCAATGCCACCAGTCTAATCCAAATTGGATTCTCCAAGAAAGAGATATGCCAAATCTCCCATAGTGACTTGATTATAGACTAGTTCTGTAGTTCGGATTATGAGCCCATCCAACTGAAACGTTGCAACGAAAAGAATTGTGGGATGATAGCAAATCCGAAGAATTAGTGATGGGGTCAACTATACAAATTGAACTTGTGATGCTGTCAAATACCTGATGGAGAGTGTTTTGGTGAGTAATTTTGTATATTTTTTTTGTAGCCACTGATGGTCCGCGATAGTGGTTATTTCTGAAATGGAGTAGTGTCATGGCATCCATCAATGTGCAGAGAAATTTTATTGTTGTTGTTGTCACCCATTTTTCAGCAAAATGCAAAACCTAGCGAAACCATGGGCAGACAGAGGCGTTTCTGCTATATACTTCTCTCTGCAACTGTGTTAGGCGTTAGAGCGTTAAGGTCATGGATTTTCCCTTCTAGACCAGAGATGAGAGTTTCATCCATGTCGCACTACCCTTTCTGCGATTTGTGTTGACATTACACAACATTTGCAAGGGATCTGTGAAATGGAATTTTACTTGTTGTCAGTGCATGACTGTGAACTCTTATCACAATGTAAACATTTTTTTATAATGGCAACGCACAACATCATGTGAATCTTTGAATCTGGGCAGTGTAGTAGTTAAAATTATTAGCTTTATAATTTGTTTGTAAAATTGGTGATGATGAACTGTCAAAATCACATAAGGAGGTCATTTGTAAAACTAACTCTAGATACATTTTGTATCTAGACGACTCTTCTATATAACTAGCTAGTACAACGATTGGTACCCATGTACCTCGGTAGATGGGAGCTCATCCATAGAATGACTAGCAGTTCAGTTATTGCAAATCAGTAATCAATTGTGTTTGAAGCCATTATTTTAAGAGATCGAATGGTGTAAAACTCAATATGGATGGTTTTCCAAATAGTTTGGTGGTTATGGATCTAGGGAAGGATCCCTCATTTTTTGAATATGTGGGAGTGGTCTTCTGGTGAGGTTATGTAACAGCTTGGGACGATGTTCAGTAATTGACTTCGGGGAATCTGTGGTTCAAGAATTCTAGAGTGGAACTCGAGAATCCAATTTGCTGACTACACCTTTCAAAGGGTTATGAGACAACTTGATGGAGTTCCCTCTATGAGATTTCAAAGATGTTTAAAGAAGCTAGTGAAGACGTTGTAGAAAAAAAGATCAAGACAAGTACTCATTAATGGAGGGACTTGGAGAATTAACTCCTACTTGTCTTGTGCCTATTAATTGATATTCATCATTAAATGTAATTGTTATGTGATTTTTAATTAGTTGGATTTGAGAGATTTAGTCCAACTAATATAGCTCCTATTTTGGTGTTTTGTTGAGATATTTTCTCCACTAGTTGATTGTATGGTTAAGATAGAATTTCTATCTTGAACCAATACTTGTTGTATTTATATGTGATGTTTAATAGAATACAATATTAAGTAATATATAATTTATATATAGAATAATTCTTTATATTGTAAATTTTATATATTAAAACATATGGTCAACGTCATAACTGGCTTTGAAAGGAATGAAATGTTTGTTTTAAAATTATATTTTAAATATTAACACGTGCCATATATTTATGCACTAAGTTAATAAATTTTAAGAAGGAAATTTATAGTTATGTAGTAAGGATCTAAACTTATTATCATAATTATTTTTTTAACTTAATAAGTTTTTTATAAAAGTTTTATATGTTATGATTAATTGAATATTGTTCATGGGGTTTAGAGCATATGGTAAAAGGGTGTTTTTTTAAGGCACTTTATGGTGTAAAGGTCATCCATTTGAGACTGCGTGGCTAAAAATCCAATCATACTAAGGGACAGTGTGGCCCAGGTCAGATGTGATCTTCAAATGATTTTTCATGGCTTAGATGCCCCTGATTCATCACTACACAAGCCATAAGTTAGGTGTATGAGGATATTTAGACTCACATTACTTTACAAACAAACAAAAAAGTTAAGTGAATAACGAAATATAGACAAATTTATAATTATTTTTTTAAAGTGGAAAAAATTATAATTTATTTTTGAATAGTTAATGAAGGATTTTGTTCTATTTGCAAATACAGAGTGATTCATTGCCCTTATTAAAAGATGCAAACTATATAAAATAAATTATTGTTGGATTTAAGAATACATAGACTCTTGCTAAATAGTTAAAGTAAAGAAATTTTAAAATGTGATTCTATGATTAAACTAGTTATGTCTAGATAGTTTTTGTTGTAGAACCAACACCCTTTTTAGTCATATCAAAAATAAATTTTCATGAAATTATACTCCTTTTAATCAAGTTTAACCTTACATCCATATATATATATATATATATATATATATATATATATATATATATATATATATATATATATATATATCTGGAGACCTAAGGAGAATTCTGATCGAGTTAGTGGGATTGCCACTTTATTTCTGAGCCTAGCGCAACCACCCACAAGCCTCGTTATATAAGTAAACCAAGTTACAAACCTCGACGAAGCCCTTATATTGGTTGGAAAATTCCTTCTTGTTCAGGACGTCTACTGTTTGACTAAGTCCAATGATCTTTCTGTTAATTGTCAAGTCTTATATATGTAAAGGATAAGAGAATTAAAATCTCATGTCCATTTTCTTTTGTTCTTATCTTTAAATGATGGTCATTACTATTATAGTTTGTTTGGTTGATTTTTTTTGTATCGAAACTTCCTTGGCTAGATCTGAGGCTAATGTTTGTCTTGTTTAATATGGAAAATTATGAAGAAATTAGGGTTAATTGGAAAGTTAAGAGGATGATTGGCGATTTCTTCATGGCTAGTATAACGTTAATGATTGTCTTGTATTATATGGGAAAATATGAAGGAATTGAAGGTGGTTATTAATTTCTCCTTGGATTTGGGGTGCAACATGGATTTTTGAAGCTACCAATATAGAACTAACTATTGGGAGTCTCCTTTGACAACAGTATGATGAAACAGTTTTATAGATCTCACTTGCGACATGTGGTGAGTCCAAAACCAAAGGAGATGTTGTCCTCCCACCCACTTATCTTCTTCAACTTTAGGGGAACTATTAGGAAGGTCAGAGCATCCTTGGCAACCATCTCCAAATAGAGTTAGCCTCTTAGCAAACTCCAAAAGAAGACAGCTAGATTTTCTATGCATGTTAGACCTAGGTCAACAAAGCTCATAGAGCCTGAAACACTTTTACTTAACTCCACCTACCCAAGATCAATAGCAGACAACCACTCCAAGTAGAAAACTAATTTAATCACTAATAATTACAGCATATATCGACTTCCTAACAAACCCTTTAATAAACCTATTGAACATAAAACTTGAGAAGCAATATTTTCCCGAACTATATAAACAAAAACTTTAATTACACTCGACTAATTCATATGGTGTTGCACATGAAACTTATATAGGAAAATCTAAGCTACCAATGAAATTTCCATGTGAATCATACCTATTATCCACACATTATGGATTCCACATTCTTTAAGAGAGACCATTGAACAAATACCTTCTTTTTAGCGATGTGTTTGTGTTTATTTCACATTGAATGTGTTTTAGTTATGTGTTTCTCTCACATTGAATTGGTTTGGGCCCATAGATTTAGGATTTTCCAACTAAAGCTAATAGACTAAAGATCTTTAATCTTTAAACGAATACCGTGAGAAGTGAGGCTATCATTTATTTTTATTATTTTAAATGCAATATTCATTGTTTTAATTGCAATTATACTATGATTAAAATTTGGTTAAATGTCAAAGTAATTATGATTTAATTTAGATATTTAAATTTAAAAATATAATTTAATATTTTTATTATGTGTAGAAGTATATTTTAAAATAAAAATAAAATATTTTAAATGAAAAAACGATGTCAATTATAGTTAAAAACAAAAACTAATATACATGTTTGATTATTTTTAATTAAAAAAATTATCAAATGTGTTGCTTGCTGAGTTTGTTGTTGATCTTACAATCTCATATCAAGAGGATGTAGTAAAAAGTGATAAATATTTTTTTTTGATAAAATCTTATATTAGGAGAAATAAATTAATTAACCAAAAAAACATATATCTTCACTTTTAATAATGAGAAAGATAAATAATTCTTATATTTTTAACAATATTTCAATAAAAACTTTAAATAAACTCTTTGAATATCTATGTAAATTAATTTATTTCGAGAATATATATATATATATATAAACGTTAATTATAATATAATATCTAAATAAAAAATAAAAAATTAAGTAATTGAAAGTAAAAGAAAACAATTACTTATTAGTAAAGATAATGAAAAAAAAATGTGTAATTCATTCAATTATTAAATAATATATGACATTTTAAAAATATTAATAATAATTAAAAATAAATCAAATTAAAAATAAAATATTTCAATAATTTGATGTATTAAATAATATTAAGATATATTTTAAATATATGAATAGCAAAATAATTTTTTAATATAATTTAAATTATATAATTTATAAAATTCAAATATTCCCAAAAAAAAATAAAAAAATAAAAATAAAAATAAATAATATCTAACCACATGGAAAATCACAAACTGACACAAAAATTATCCCATCCTAAAACATAAAATATTTAAACGCCTTATTAACATTTTCTAATTCACAACATGATTAAATTGTTATTTAATAAGCACATGGGCATTAACGTGTGATTATAATCACCTCCAAAGGCTCCACGCATGACCCCAACGGACTCTAAACTATCGTATCATGTGAGTGGATCAACCGGCAAGGAATGACTTCAGCAGATTCTAGTGACAAGGTATCCCCTTGTATCCCGCAATTAGTGGAGCCCTTGAATGTGAAACTGATCCAACCGTGGAAGTAGCATTTCGGTGGAAAGCCTAAGTGGGGCGAGGGAGATCAGGATAGTAGCCAAATTATTGAGAGGGAAGATTATTGAGTTGAGAAGTTGATATTCATTTCAGTATCATGTGCAAGTTTGTTTATTTGTCATTAAAATTGAGAGGTTTATTTTACAACTCAGTATGATGTGTAAGTTTGTTTATCCTAGGTCTTGCTCACATCTCACGTCCCACAAATTAAAAAAATCTAAAAATCTAAAAAAACAAATCTATACAAAAACATTTAAATAATATCCTGAAAAAATTGAATCTCTCTATTGGCTCTGGGGCTCGGACAATCAATTGGAAAGAATCTCGATCGTAGAGATCTCTATTGGATGGAAAGAAGATGAGCAAGCTAACTCTTTCCCTAACGGACCTTAATGAGAGAAATACTTGTTGACTAAAAAATTAGATTCTTCTTAACTCATATTAAAACCATATTTAAAAATAATCTATATTAAAACCATATTTAAAAAAAAATGTATACTGATTTTAGAGTTGACACAGCTGCCAAACCCAAAACAAATGTGGTTCATACGGATAAACAAATGCGGTTCATCGGATTGTTAGTTTGCATTTTCTTTGTAGGTGCGCCTCTAGCAGTCAAACATGCCGTCGACTGCAACATTTATTTCTTCGCAGACGCTAGTCTAGTTTACGTATATCCGGCGAACTGCGCAATGGATTTTGTGAGGTTGGGTGAGAGTCATAAAAAAAACTGTATTATTAAATTTGTTTGTACGGTAATAAAATGGATAGTGTAATCCAATGGAATAGACATTGTCAAAACAGAAGATTTCAGATTGCCTATTCTTAAATGTGCTCATAAATACAAATGGTTCATCACAAATAATCTGGAGGTGTCAAATATGATGTCTCATGAATAATATATGATTAGTTTTGTTATCATTAGTATTGATCAATGTTCATCATGGATTTATCGTGATTAAATTTTTTGATATTTAAATTTTATTTTAAAATTGAAAATTTAAAAAATGTTTTCACTTTATATATATACAGGAGTATAGATATAGAGGAGTGAGTTTAAATTATATTTTTTATTGTATAAATGAATTTAATGTTTTTTTGGCATTTGAATTGTATAGATGATATAATTTAAATTTGAAATTCCAACAAATCTGAATCTAGACAAAATTGACTTTAAAATATTTAAAAAAATTAATTATAATAATTAATTTTTAATTGCTTTATAGATAGATAGATAGATAGATAGATAGTTGATCTTGAAATATTTTACATATGGACTACGAAGTTATTAATATTGTTTTTCCCGTGTGGTTCATGAACAGCCCAGATTGGTGATTGCTAAGTCCAAGAAATATTTGTACAAGAGTGGAAGGTGCTTTAATAGACTCAACTAGACCAATTGAGCTATCCCTAGAGGCTATTTAAGTTATTAATATATTTTCAAATACACATCAATATTATTTAATATTGTATAGTGAGATTTTTTAATTATAGTCCAAATTAAATAATTTTATTACTAATAATAACTTTAAATGCTACACATCACTTTTATATTGATAATAAATTACATTTTATATGTATATATATATATGAAGTTCATATTGAAATATGTTAGTCAATATGGATGTTCAAATAATTTATTTAACTTTTTGAAATATTTATAAAGCAAATGTAAAAGTTACTTCATCTTTCTAAAGTTGATATAACATTATATTACTTAAAATAGGCATTGAATATTTTATTTATGTTTTTGAGAGTGAGAATAAAATACTTTTAAAGCCCCTAGGGTTAGCTCAATTGGTCGAGGTCTCATTGCTAATACCCCTTGCCATTGGGAGGTCATAGGGTCAATTCTTATTCTCCTTAATACCTTAGGGTCACGTTGATTAGTTTGCCATAGAAGGTGACTCTGGCAAGAATGAATGGTTATAAAAAATGTTCACCTTTAAGACATGGTAACATTGATTTATGGGGATGAGGCAGACTAAACTAAGGATCTATTTGATGATATGAGCTAGCTTGAGATCACTGGGAAGTGATGATATGAGCTAGCTTGAGATCACTGGGAAGTGATCTATTTAAAATTCTGAATAGAATGAGAAGTGAATAAAAATTACACTTTATAAACACACGAAATGTGTATGCTGAAGAGCACGAATGAGCACGACAATACACTAGTAAGCATAAATGAGTAAATCAAGAACTTAAAATTCTAAGAGAAGCCAAGCATATGCCACTAAAAAAATAAAAGAGAAAAACATAGAAAGAGGAAATTATGGATGAAAAGAAGGGTTATTCTTTTCTTCTTTGACCTTCCTTCTTTGAACTTGTTGTCGCCCATTTGGATCTGGATCAACTAGAACTAAAGCTAGTTCTCAGCCTTCTTCCAGATAAGGGGATTCATTATTTGAATCTGAACATTCTGAGGATTGTGCTCGTTTGGTTCTACTTGGACTCGTCAAAGGTTGTTGTTCATCTAATTCTGGACCTGAACAAGGTGGAATGGTTGGTCCATCATGGACCACAACCTTCCCCTCTATTTTGTCTTTGATTTTTTTTTGTTTTGTTTATTTTTTATCATCTTCCTCATTTTACGAAAGAGGAGGATCACTAAACTTCCATTCTTTTGGTCCATTTAGCTGTTTATTTTTCCTTTTGGGATCTTCTTTGCCATAGGGCATATGTTCTGAAGATGTCATGTTTGAGAGGATACACGACATCTGAAGGTTGTGTTCTCATAATATAGTGTTCGTGACCACTAAAAATTATTGTGCTTCAATGTGATATGATCTGGCCATCTTTTACTAAGATTTATCTCCACACAGATCCTAACAAAGGTGAAAATTCTTTTTTTTTATCCTTTCCATGTCCATTTTTTTAAAATTTCCCATTTTGTTCCCAATGTCTACAAGGACTCACTAAGATTTATCTCCACACTCACAAAGGTAAAAATTCCTTTTTTTTATCCTTTCCATTTCCATTTTTTAAAATTTGCCTAGTTTGTTCGCAATGTCTTTAAGGACTTGATGGTGATAGAATGGAAGAGGAAGATTTGGGAGTCTAACCCAGATAGACATAGTGGTGACCACCATGGAAGTAACATCAAAACCAAGGAACCACGGGGTGATTGATAGTCTAGCTCTACCTCAGAACAATGGCCCTTCATTTAGTACAAAATCAAGTTCTTTTTTAGCATCAAATTGGACTATAAAAAATCCTTTAGAGGAAAGGTAAATATAAAAATTTGGTGTCCATAAATAGAACACCCACTGATCTAATGCTTCAGGTTTTGACCAGAAGCCATTAAATCTGCATATTATGGTTTTAGATTCCATTGTTGTAAATAAGGAGGAAACTTGTGGGATAATGACCTCCATTGATGGAACTTGCGCCATTTGGTCCACAATATATAGCACTAGAATGTGTTGATTTAGTGTTGAAAATGCAACAAGAAAATCCTAATTTAATTTTGTCCTTGAATTAAATTAGGAATTAAATTGTAATTCCTCATCACAAGACAACTTGTATGAGCTAACTAAGTTGGCTTAGTTAATTCAAGTTGAGGGTCTAACTAGAGTCATGTAGAGTGTCTCCTACATTATAGGAGCCCTGGTTGAGTTTATTTTGAGTTGTAATTAATTAATTCAGTTTAACTGAGTTAAAGTCAATTAAGCTAGCTCCAACTGATGGAGGAACTAGTAGGAGGTCAGATAGTGGGGTGTTGCTTCATGTGTTTAATGAGTTAACTGATGATTCACTCACAAATAACATGCATGTCAGATCTGAGAGTTACCGAGTTGAGATTGGAGTTCAGAGACAGTGTACTATCAATTGTATAATCATCTGAATTATACAGGTGGTGATGGAGGAACTAGTAGGAGGTCAGATAGTGGGGTGTTGCTTCATGTGTTTAATGAGTTAACTGATGATTCACTCACAAATAACATGCATGTCAGATCTGAGAGTTACCGAGTTGAGATTGGAGTTCAGAGACAGTGTACTATCAATTGTATAATCATCTGAATTATACAGGTGGTGCATGCAGTCAGAGGTAGGCCTATGAAGATTGTGCAATTCATATTGAGGAATTTCCCTAATTAACAGGGAGCTAATTCCCAAGGAAACAACCCAATAAAATAGGGAATTGGGCAAGCCAAAATTTGGTTAAGTATTGGTCTGGGATTGTCTAGGAAGTTGTGAGACAAATAGAGATTATCCAGAGGTTTCTCGGGATTGAACAAAGCATTGTAATCTTCTCATATTTTTTGACTAATGTAATATATAGAAAACATAGGTTTTTAGGAAATCATTGTGTAATGTGTTGATTGAATTATTTCTCTTGTATGCTTCATGATTTCGTGATCGTTTAATTTTTTCCGTTGATGAGTATAGCAGATTCAAGCCTATTGTTTTAGTAAATTACAATTAATAGTTTGAATCTACAAGGAATTTCTACATTTAGATATGTTGAGATTTTGATTCACTGACCCAGAAACCCTCCGTTTAACGACATATTTGAATGAAGTTGCAACATCTTTAAAGGAGACATTAACGCCAATTCTTCTATAATTAATTATTAAACTTTCTAAAAAAAAGTAAAGGAAAAATTAAAATGTAATAATATAAAAATAGACAACCTATTAATACAGATTTACATCTTAAACTTATTAGATTAGAGTAAAGCTGGAAAGGAAATGAGGTAAAACGAAAATGTCTATTGTATTATATATTTATTTTATTAAAGAGAGAGTTAAAAAACAAATTTTATTAACTCTTTTAAACAGCTTATTACTATACAAATTGTTGTATTTTAAAACATATTAGATCAATTTAAAGGTGGAAAGAAAATGAGGTAAGACAAAGTATCTGGTGAAATTTTATTATATTTCCTTACTTTACCTAATTTATATTTAACATTGGTGGATTTTAGTAACTTACAATTTTGTGTATTAAATTATGGTATAAAAGGAGGGTTTTGTATAAACCCTGTAAACTAAAATCATTCATCTAAAACCAATAGTCCATTACAACATGTCAAGCTATTGTTAGACTCTCTAACGAACGAACAGTCAGCGAGCGATATGATTTCAGAGGGCACAGATCTATCATCTTACCGTCAATTTGCCAAGATGACCTTCGGCTTCATTTTCCACATTAATCTAATTTTCTGGAGACCATTTTCTGTCTGCATCTGCGCTGGACCTTTTGTTGAACAAGTTGGGATTCTCGAGGTAGTATTCCTCGATAGCAAGTACCAGAATGGGTTGTGTGGCATCGGGAGGATGTTTACAATTAGGTTTAAGGTTTTGGTTACATGTGGATTGTTTTTTAAATCTGCCCCTTCTGCTCCTTGTCGGATTGGAATGTTTCCCATGTCATTATTATGCGTGGGCCCGTTAATTGAACTGCGTTCTTCAATTTCCAAGGGGCCATCCATGTAATAGTGTAGTTGTTTTCAGCGATATTGTTGTGATGGGTTTTTCACTGTGACAAATTGGTAAATGGAGTAAAAATAACTCTGTTGAATAGAAAAAGTCTGCCACCAAATACGCATAGGAAAAAAAAGCATTTCTTCATTCAAATTGAGGAATTGTTTTACATTTTCATAGGTTTGTTTTGTTAACTAATTTTTGGGATAATGTAACATTATTAGATTAGAATTGATAGTTTAGACAGTTTTGTTTTACAATTAGAAAAACTACTAGACGATTGTGATATGGTAATTGTTCTCTATTTGTATAAATATTTGATGATTTCACTTAATAATACGATGATGAGATTGTGGAGTTTATCGGGCTTGTACAGTGGTATCAGAGTGTGAGTTTTGGAAAGCATTTGAGTAATGATCCATTGTGCTTGGTTTGAACTCCATTGATGTTTTCCAAGGTGGACAAGTTTGTGTTGTGAAAATGTGAGGTGGACGAGTTGCACAAATGGTGATCTGACTTGGCAGGAGTTGATGCGTGGGACCATTTGACAATGCACGACACTGGTGGTTTTGGAAACCATCCTAACACCACACGTCATGGTATTTGAAACCAGTCTGGGTGCCCTCATAATGAATGTGGGCCATCGATTAGCGCACTTAGTGGTTTTTTTCAAACTGCCTGATCTGAATTGGATCCATAAAAGACTGTCAAAGAACCATGACTGTATCAGGTCGGGACAAATCTCTAAAGAATCCAAAATAGCGATCAAAAACACCCTGAACTAGTGGCAATGGCAGCCAGCGTGGAAGGATGAGGACCTCGGTCAAAGCACGCTGATCGAGGCCCATGGAGACTACACGAGAGGTCAAAGTAGCCCCTGGGAGCCCTTGATCGGGAAACAGAGGTGGATTTTGATGTGTGATTAGCGCCTGGGTGAACAAGTCCAAAATGGAGGAAGCCCGAGCACTCGGTCGCGTTGGGAGCCGAAGAACCGTGGGCGGAAAAGGTAAAAGCGCAAAAAGTACAAAGGCGGGACCCGCGCTCTGGAAACCGATGGTTTTGATCGAGGTGCCTGTTGGTTAGGTAAATCCCCTCTGCGGACAGAGGCGATCCCACTAGCCTAAAACAGAACTAGCCACAATCAAACCACGCTGCTACGCAAGTTCCTAGTTATGCATCAAAGGTGAATTAAGAAGACCAACCTGGAATCCAACGCTATGATTGAAGCAGAGTTGATATTCCCGCTCTCTCGTTCCAGCAGATCATAAACGAACACCTGCGCATGAAAAGGAAGAGACAGATACCAACATAACATCTACCAAGGCATAACTATATTTCAGTCAGAAAGGAAATAAATCAACACATCACCATAATAGACAATGAGATTGGAACTATAATAGCAGTCGTTCATTAATTAATAATAAACAGGAAAAGTTACAACCATGGTTCTGACGTTGAACCTCTCCTGGCTGGGCGAGTAACTATATGTGTCTTGCAATGCATCTCCTCTCCGGCAGCATAACCTCTCTAGCATTCACTAGCATTCCTCCAAGAACTCAAGAACTCAACATCTAGCACTCCATGACTAACGATTTCACTAGCTTGTCAAATGCATAAGGACAAGCTTATATAGATGAAGAAGGGAGGAGGATACGATGAACCAGGACACCTATTGTGGATTAACATTATCCCCAAAAGCCATTAAAGATAGAGATATGAGAGAGCTCGACATAAGACTGATTTTTTATCCTCAAAAAGCTCCATGTAATGAAGGAAACAACAGTCGGACGTGCGTTAAGGCAAAAAGCATGACTAAACTTGGTTGGCGCGACTGCTGCTCTAAGACAGAGCGCCAATGGTCGCGCCCTCTTTTGAGGATCTCCATGATTGGCGCTGGTAAGATACTGTGGACTTGCGCCAATGGAAAAAGAGCACTTTTCAGGGATAATCTGTAGAAGGTGTCTTCAGGGAACATGAAGTACATACTCAGGGGAACATAATGCAAGTGTTTTTAGACTTTGTCACTTCTTATAACTCCCGAGATGAGTCCTCCAAGGTACGACAAGAGGAGTAACAGGGATGGTGACAAATTACTGTGTAACAGATGCCCCCTAAAGCATGAAGTCCGAGAGGTGGAGAGGGGTGAAATGCTTTACAAGAACACACAAGAACACATAAGAACACATATAGTTACTGCCGCCGAGGATCTGTGTTAAGAGACATGATTGATAGTTCAATTACATGATGTACGTGGTATGGTCGCAGCCATCCATAAGAGAGTACATAAATAATCTAGATCCATAGTATGGACGCAGCCATCTGGTTAGGATCAATGAATTGACTCAGGTATGGTCGCAGCCATCCAGTGAATGAGTCAAGTATCAAGAATCACGCCTGGATTACAACAGACACAATCCAGGGTCTTGCGCTCCATCTCGACCCGAACAAGAGTACAAGTTCAAGCATGTGAATATATGAGCTGAATTCGAACATGCATGAACATCGTCTGATTACCAGTCAATAGTGGAAACTGTTAACAGACGCGAGAGGTACCACCAATAATGACAATGGTCCTCAAGGTACTATAGGTACAATCTACGGCGCGTGAATTAATGATCTGAAGTCGAACGCCCGTAGAATCATTCAATCGGAGGCCAATGATGAAAACCTCGCGTCGAACACGAAGAACCTGCCATTGAGGCATGCAGGCTCCAAGGCACCGGAAGGGAGTCTCTAGATCAACTTCCTGGATAATGAGTTGAATTCGACAGGAAGTGATCTTGATCGAAGGTGGGCCATAATGTTTCCCACACCATCGACACGAGACAGAGAGATAATGTTGTGAATCAAGATTGTGCGAACTATCAGGGGGAGGTTGTTTCTTTGCAGAGGTCAACTTCTCTTGAACATATCGGCGGCACATTAATGGAATTGGCAGTATTCGACATCAATCTATCAAAGGTCATGATGACGAGGCAATGAGTGGATGAGAGGTCAAATAAGGTACCCAAGTCCATGGAAGAAAGTGAAAGATATGAGATGAGATATCCCTACCCTGGACACGAAAGCAGAAAAGTGCCATGTTCAAGAGCGACATACTGCCATCACGGTAATAATTATGGTTCAAAAATTTTCTTTTCCCCCCGCCATTTCTGGCGAGTACCCCAGTTATTTTTAACAAGCTTGATGGGGATAGCATATGCTTGTGTTGTAACAAAATCCGATGTCATTAAATTTTAACGAGTCTGACAAAGGAAGAACTCGGCGTCTTTTCATGTTTAGAGAGTTTGAAAAGACAGCAGAAAAGGAAACTCAAGGGATGTCCTTTTTCATAAAGTTGTGTCTCTCGGGCCTGAAAAAGTATAAAATAATACCCGAAAGAACCGCCCGATCATTATGATCGAGGAGTACTTTTCATAATTAGTGATTTCGACCTGAAAAAGTAAAAAAGCGGTCAAAACCACGTCGTTTCATAACCATTAACGAGTTTGGAACGACAAAAACCCGGTAATCTTTTTATGTTTTAACGGTCGACAAAAAGAACTTAAAACGACCGCCCCTTATTACCATTTAACAAGTCAAGAGGAGCGACTCGGCAATCTTTTCCTCTTTAAATGGTCAGAAAAGAGCTGAAAGCGGACCTCCATTTTTATTTTCTTTAACGAGTCAAAAAGGAAAAATACTCGGCAATCTTTTCATATTTTACGAGTCAGAAAAGAGCGTAAAGGCGACTCGTCCTGAAGGAACGAGTGGTATAAAGGATAGCAACTGGTTCCGGTAATGGTGGAACTTACTCGAAACATGTAAAGGTTAAGAGGCTGGCTAATAAAACCACTCATCGCTGCGGTTCCTCAGGAAAGGAGAAACAACCAAGTGAAAGCATATGATCGGCCAAAGAGATGGTGGCGATGGAATGAAACAACCAAGGCTCATCTAGCAGAATTTAGCAGATAAAAGGCAATCACGGGATGTAAATCAGTTATGGGTTCATTTTTACACAAGCTTGAACCATGGAGAACTTTGCTTGTTAAATTTTTTGTTGCATGCCCCCAGCATGATAATGCAAAATCGAGGTGCATGCCCCCCAAGCTTCATGGCATTCATGGAGTGGATGGAATGAAGGTTTACTTGGAAAGACTCGATTTTGAAGGAGGATGCATGCCCCCCCGGGCCAGCTGCCGTCATCAGAATGACGGAGTGGATGCTGGGGCATTTCCTGTGGAAATAAGACCATTTAGGAATGGTAGATGACTATATGTGAAGTGTGAACCGGGGAATGAAAGTTGGTCTACGACTTTGATCGTCCTTCCTTCATGCGGAAAACACATCACTCTGAAGAGTGAGGACACAATAGCACGTATGTGATAAATATAGTCTCGTCCAAGGAGTAAATTGTAATCTAACGGACTTTGGACTACCATGACACCCATTTGAATAGTATTCCCTTCTAATGTGATAGGTACATTGGGAAGAATTCCTAAAGGTCGAGTAATTTCTCGATGGAAACCTGTAAGGTTTCTCATCTCAGGCAGAAGCAGTGGGGAACCAAGTGCTTCCCAAGCTGTTGAAGAAAGGATACTCACAGGAGATCCTTCATCAATAATTGTACCGGCCATATCCATGCGGTAGACTTGGACTATAATTCGAAATGGTATGGAGGCTGGTAACCGAGGATTGACTAGTTGATCCCAATTGAAGGAAACAACTAGGTTGCTTGGAGGTGGGACTGGATAGACAGCCGGATATGATTCTGATGGACTTTCTTCCTGGTGCAAAGGAATGATAGGGATGCTCACTTGATCATTAGAGTCTATGTTGATGAATAGAATTTGGACGGTGGGATCTTCATTCTTTGCAGTGATAACATCATCTGAGGAGGTAACTTCTGAAGGCACAACCGGGTCACTTGTAAGCCGGACCTTTTGACTTTTGTCTGGTTTGGATTCAGAAGGAACTTCTGAAGGCAAAACCGGGTCACTTGTAAGCTGGACCTTTTGACTTTTGTCTGGTTTAGATTCAGGTGTAAGATCATCTAAGGATGGAACTTCTGTAGGCAAAACCGGGTCACTTGTAAGCTGGACCTTTTGAAAGACCGGGTCAACTGTAATCTGGAACTGTGGACTTTCGTTTGGTTTGGACTCAGGTGGTTCATCTTCGATGAGAGAGTGGTGCGTAGATGATGAATATAAATCAACACTCGTTCCGACCAGGGACTGATCTGTTGCAGGCGGAGCACAGGTAGGTTCAGGAAGAGAGAGCTGGACCAAAGAGGAATCATGTTTGATCACTTGGTTAGTGGAGAGATGATCTGCAGTTGCAAAAAGACACTGATATCCAGCGGGTAGTTGGGGTAAGGGAGCCGACAGACTTGCCAAAAGACGGGAAGTTTCATCCATAAATGGACAAAGGCGAAGGAGATGATTACCTTCACAAAGTCAACAAGGGAAACGAACCTTCCCTTTTCTCTTACCAACTGACAAGGTATCGTCGATTTGCGACGACAAGGGGTCAGTCGGGTCACGGGACCATATATCCAGGATCCTGGGAATACCAGGACAATCAGAAAGAAAATGGTCCTCCTTGCATAATCGACAAGGAGACTTAGCCTTCCGCGGAGGAGCAGAAGGTGGTTCCACTTCAGATATTTTCGTTGTAGATGCGACCTTTCCCTTAGGAGACTTCTTCTTTTTGATCTTCTTCTTCTTCTTCTTAGCCACCTGGTTACTGAAATCCAAGGTTTCACCAGGCGAAGTAGAAGATGAGGACGCAGCAATGGGCGAAGAAGGGAAGGGGTCCACCTTAGAATCAACATGGTGTTGTTCGGGTGGAGGAGGTGGTGGCGGAACAGGAGTCATCACACTTGAGACCACTGAGTTGGAAAACAACCATACGGGTAAACCAATGGTCAACCCAGGCAAAGACAATGTTGTGATATACTGAACACCGACATTTCCAACAGAAGGAAATGGACGAGGGTTCCCATCAGGAGGAACACCTTGGTCGGTGGGCGCCGAGAAGGCTGCCATTGAACGAGAAATAATCCTACTCAAGCTAACGCAAACAAAATCTAATTGGGTAGATGTTATCGTGGCCAATAAATTTTAAGACATTGAACTTAACCTTTTCATTTTTTAAGAGTCGAGAAAAGGATAAAAGATGACTCTAGTCTCCTTCGAATATTTAATGAGCACGAAGTGACAAGACGCTCACAGGCACCTTTTCGTTTAAGGAGTCCGAAAAGGATCAAAAGTGACTGCTCTGGAATTCTAGGTAGAGGGTGTGCCAAACTTTTCGCAAAACCACAGAATACTTTTTAGGGTACGGGTGCTCGATCTTCGTGAATGCTGTGTTCACTGCATTGCGAATCGTAGGGCGGCTGACACGGCTTCCTATGGATAAAGGCTTTATTCCTATAGGGGTCTCCCAATATATACGCAACGGTATGTGGGAGCACAGTCTGTATTGGCACCTATCATTTCACCGTGGAGGAATCACCCAACCACTCGACGATAAACTACCAGGTTTAAAGACGCCGAAACACGTCTCTAACCTAGACCTCTAGAGTATTTGCGTTATGTTCCAATGCGTTGTTATGTTCATTGAGTTTATTTTAAAGTTTATCTTCGATTATGTTTCAGTTTTTGGTCCTACCGTATGTGATATCTCAAAAACTTCTTAAATGCAAACTATATGCCAAAATTATATCATTTTGATTCGATGAATTCTATCTACAGAAGGGTTGAGATCTTTTCACAAACGAAATGATCACTCAACAAACAACAAAGATCCTAATGCAGCTAATAACAAGAAATGAAATTTTTTCTTTTTCTTTTTAATAGCAACAAATAACAATAAACGCTAACTAATATGATGCAAAAGATTTTTTGTTTTTCTTTCCTTTAAGATGGCATGATGCATTTAAACAAATCTTAAGAGATATGCACAATCCAAGTTCACTCAATGAAATAGAACCAATTTTGAAACACCAAAATGAACTATGCAAGCAAGGAAAAAACACAAAGACTTTCACTGAACCATGTAATCTAAGTTCGAATGAAGTCAAGTGAAATCCAAAGAGGCTAGAAGTGAAGCACTCAGAGTATAGAAGATCAAGCTTTAACAAATCACTGGATAGGTGCAGAACACAACCAACAAGCTGACTGGATAATCAAGAGACCGAAACTTCCCACAGAAGGCTAGACATGCAAAGTCACTAGATGTTCTAGGGCTGAGACGAAAATCAATAGAAATAAGCAAACAGCTGAAGGATAAAGGCTAAGACCAGTCAAGCAGAGGTTCAACACACTTCCAGAGGCTGTAAGAGATATAAAAAGAGACTGAAAGAGCTTTCCACCCACACACAGGCAAAATTTACAGGGTTGGCGCGACTGTCAGCCTGCAACTTGCGCTACCACAGGATTGGTGCGAGTTGCTTTTGAGCAACATGCGCCAACTGGCGCGACTGCCAGAGTAATAACTGCGCCAATTAAGCTTGCCGGCTAGAAAAATAAATAATATGACCTCAGGTCGGGTTGACAGTGCTCAGATGCGTCAAACAGTAAAGAATAAACTCAAAACTGACTCAGGAAGCTCATTCACTCAAGCAAGCAGAAGAAAATTAACATGCAAGACAAATTCCAAATAACTTCTCCCCAGTGGAGTCGCCAAATTGTTGGTTAGTTAAATCCCCTCTGCGGACAGAGGCGATCCCACTAGCCTAAAACAGAACTAGCCACAATCAAACCACGCTGCTACGCAAGTTCCTAGTTATGCATCAAAGGTGAATTAAGAAGACCAACCTGGAATCCAACGCTATGATTGAAGCAGAGTTGATATTCCCGCTCTCTCGTTCCAGCAGATCATAAACGAACACCTGAGCATGCAAAGGAAGAGACAGATACCAACATAACATCTACCAAGGCATAACTATATTTCAGTCAGAAAGGAAATAAATCAACACATCACCATAATAGACAATGAGATTGGAATTATAATAGCAGTCGCTCATTAATTAATAATAAACAGGAAAAGTTACAACCATGGTTCTGACGTTGAACCTCTCCTGGCTGGGCGAGTAACTATATGTGTCTTGCAATGCATCTCCTCTCCGGCAGCATAACCTCTCTAGCATTCACTAGCATTCCTCCAAGAACTCAAGAACTCAACATCTAGCACTCCATGACTAACGATTATCACTAGCTTGTCAAATGCATAAGGACAAGCTTATATAGATGAAGAAGGGAGGAGGATACGATGAACCGGGACACCTATTGTGGATTAAAATTATCCCCAAAAGCCATTAAAGATGGAGATAGGATAGAGCTCGACATAAGACTGATTTTTTATCCTCAAAAAGCTCCATGTAATGAAGGAAACAACAGTCGGACGTGCGTTAACGCAAAAAGCATGACTAAACTTGGTTGGCGCGACTGCTGCTCTAAGACAGAGCGCCAATGGTCGTGCCCTCTTTTGAGGATCTCCATGATTGGCGCTGGTAAGATACTGTGGACTTGCGCCAATGGAAAAAGAGCACTTTTCAGGGATAATCTGTAGAAGGTGTCTTCAGGGAACATGAAGTACATACTCAGGGGAGCATAATGCAAGTGTTTTTAGACTTTGTCACTTCTTATAACTCCCGGGATGAGTCCTCCAAGGTACGACAAGAGGAGTAACAGGGATGGTGACAAATTACTGTGTAACAGTGCCCTTAAATGGTAAGAGGTTTTGGACGAGAGCGGAGCGATTTCATTCATCGATCGACGCGTGGCAGGCAGAGGTGAGATAAAATCGCCGTTGACCACGCGCTATCGGTTGGGCATGTCAACCGCACGAAACGTGCGTATGGTGTCGGATCTAGAGGCCCCAGATCGAACGGCTGTGATTCTGCCCGATGGAGGAAATAGAACCGACGAAGGATTACGCCGCATTTTAGAAGGATTCGAAATCTATTTGACTACCACGGTGGAGGAAGAACACATCCACGACGTAACTAAAGAAACAAACCGACAAAGCAGGCTGGCGACATTTAGAGGAGGACATGTGGCCACTCCCTGAGCGCTGATGATGACACCGAACAGGGAACTCCAAGCGTAGCTGCAGAAGGTGAATCGACAGAGGTGGAAGAGGAACCGAACAGTCTTGGAACGAATGGTTAAAAGCCATGAATAGTCAATCAGTTAAGGAGACACTCAGTCAGAGAGAGGGACAGAGAACCCCGAGAGACAGAGGAAGGAACCAAAATCCCGAGAGGAGGATGAAATACACAGAGAAAGAAGACAGTAAAGCATAGCAGAAGAGGACAGAGGGTCGAGATGACCAGAGGCAGCGTCGAGCACCAGAGAGCTTGAAGATTCAAGCCATCCAAGAGAGGATCTTGTTATAGACATTTTTGTGCCTTACAGCATGAAGCATGAAATGTCAATAATCTAAGGGATCCAAAGTCCCTAAACATGTTGTTCCTACCCCTAGAGGAACAAGGTCAGCAAACCACAGCACTGAATATCAGTTCTCCACCTGAAAACACTCAAAAACAAGCTAATTCTGGATCATGTCAACTGCTCCACTGAGCATCTGCGCTGAATGTCAACTACTCCACTATGTACCTGCGCTGAATGTCAACTGCAAAGAAGGCTACCTGCGCTGGGCAAGTTTGGCCAAGTGGCACAGTCATTCCTCAAGGTGTCAATGCCCAGGAAGCTTCCAAAATGACACTTGGATCAGGGAATTCGACTTGTGATGAGTAAGACGATCTAGATCTCCAAGTGGAAGCAAGAACCTCCAAGTGGACTCAAGAACTGAAGAATAACTGAAGTGGGAGAGGACACTAGTCAGCTTCATGCCAGCCTCAAGCTGACTCATCCTTTCTCCAAAACTCCTATATATAGAGCTCTCTCATGAGGTCTAAGGAGGCTGGAATCTTGTGAATGTAAGGAAGTGTTGTTGGTTTGAGTATAGAACTATTGGGTGATTTTCTTGAAGGAGGTGAAGAGGAGATTTCTTTCTGCTGGGAGGTGATGCTGGATTGGGCCTTTTATGGTTGTATCACTTCCTGAACTTTACTTCTTCCATTAATAAAGCATTTGAGGTTCTTCTATATGCATGTGTCTCAATGGTGTATTGTTATACTTGTGTATTTGATTTACTCTAATCCTTGAATCAATTATGAATGTATGCTTCTTGTAGTTTCCCTCTCTTGCCATTTTGCAGGATCTTGGTGTAGCTGGGCCAGTGAAAGAGCAAGGAGCTGGGAGCAAGCAGCAAGGAGAGAAAATTGGATCAACCATTAGCGAAAGACATCGGTTAGTGGATCTCTTTCTCCCCTATTTTACTTTCATAAAGAAGAAATCTTAGATAGCTTTGCTTCGATTGTTGCTGAGGTACTATCACCCTTAGAGTGGGATAGGGTCATTCCGTATTGGATACTTTTCCCAACAACAAATTGGCGACTCCACTGGGGATCGTATCTTGTTGGTTGTTTGTGTTTTTACTATTCATTTCATAAATACAGGGAGTACCGAATCGAACTGCATTTGGAGCTTTCAAATGCAAAGTAGAAGGCAGCTACTCTAGCTCAGTTTCTGGGCATGTTTATGATTTGAAGAGCTAATCCACAAGGACTCTAAATAGCTCTTAGTGATAGCTTTTAATCCTCCTTTTCATCCCTTAGTGTGTACTTGATTGATAGCTTCTGATTTGGCCAAAAACTGTGAATTTTTGAGCAATCTATGACCCGGAAACTGAGAAAAACGAAAGTTTATCTCTTCAGTGCAGGCACTGTGAAGGCAGTTTGCATTTCAGCGCAGATCCCGAAGGGGCTACCTGTGCTGAATGTCAAACTGACAGTGTACCACCTGCGCTGAACCAGTTTTGCCTTGTGCTACTGGGGTTCCCTGCTATTTATTGCCCTGTTTTCATCCTTGTTTTTGCAGCCTGTTATCAGTCAATGTACCTATCTGAAACCAACTTTCCTTGCCACTATTCCGCCTCGGTTGTATAAAGAAACTGTGTTTGTTCTTTGTGTATTTCTTATATCATTTGCAGTTTCCCATAACGAAAGTGAACTAGTCTTGCTGTGGCCTCTTAGATCTAGACCTGTGATAAAGTGTCGTTTTGATCTTGAGAGTTAGTTTGTTTGTTGTTCATAGCTGATTGAGCTTTTGCTTTCGTCATATGGTTTGAATTTATATATTTCTAGTGTCGAAACAAGTAAATCTTAAGGTGTCTTTTGATTTTGGACAAGCTTGTTTGCTTTCACTTGAAATTGAATTCAAAGTTATACAACAGCTTTCTTTTTGTATTACATCAACATTAAGAAAGAGAAAAGAAATACCTGCATTGTGCATGTGCATTTTGACAGTTTGCATGTTGATTTAGGAAAAAGTGCATTAGTGTGTGCTCTATGATCTGTGTGAAAAGATGATGTCTTTCTTTTCCCTCAGTAGTTAAGATTTTCAAAGTTGAAAGATTGAAAAGCTTGCTTATCATCTTAGACTGCATTTAGGAGTGTTATCATACATCTCGTGGTGATCCATAAAGGCAAACTGCTAAACAAGATCAACCTTAAAATAAATTGAATTTACATAACAACGCATTGAAACATAACGCAAACACATAGAGGTCTAAGCTAGAGACGTGTTCCGGCGTCGTTAAACGTGATATCTTAGCATTGAGTGGTTGGGTGATTCCTCCACGGTGAAGCGATAAGTATCAATACGGACTTGTGCTCCCACGTACCGTCGCGTATATATTGGGAGACCCCTATAGGAACAAAGCCTTTATCCATAGGAAACCGTGTCGGCCGCCCTACTGATCGCAATGCAGTGAACACAGCATTCACGAAGATCGACCACTCGTACCGTAAAACGTATTCTGTGGTTTTGCGAAAAGTTTGGCACACCCTCTGCCTAGATCTCCAGAGCAGTTTCTTTTGGCCTTTTTCAAACTCTATAACTGAAAAAGTCCATCCGAGCATTTGTCACTTCGGGCTCGTTAAAACATCGAAGGACACTAGAGTCATCTTTAGCTTTTTCTCGACTCTTAAAAAGTGAAAAAGCAAGTTGTGTCTAAAGCGTCGTTATAAAATTTATTTTAAACGGAACATAATCACCTCCTATTCCTGCGTTGATCTGTAGGTTGAGAACATGGAACGCCTCAACCAAGGAATTCCACGTGATGGAAATCCTAGTCCTTTCTCCTCTTGGGGAGAAGTTGGTGCGCCCCACATGGCCACATTGTCGCTTCCAGGACTGACAATTGGCCTGCCAATTTGGCTATTCTCAACCAATGTAGTTCAGAACACCATGGTTCCTGAACAGTCGAGTCAACAGTTAGATCAGTCTAGAGCTGCCCACCAGCCTTCTACTTCCTATAACTCTTCCTCCAATCCTTCATCTTCGCAAGGTAGAGCCGGCAAAAGCCAAGCTCCCATGGAGAAGAAGGAGAAGAAGAAGAGAGAGAAGAAGAAGAAGGAGCCTAAGGCGACTGGGGGCAAGCAAAAGACATCTGACAAAAATCCACACACAGCACAGACCAGGCCTAAATCGCCATGTGTCATATGTAGAGGAGACCACTTCCATAGAGATTGTCCCTGTATTCCCCGGATACTAAGGGACTGGTCCCCTCGTTTGCACAATTCGGGAGCATCAACCTCTGATAGCCATGTTGAATGCTTACCGTCAACCAGCGAAAGTGAAGGTTCAAGACAAAGAGGGGGAGCAAGATCCCCCTGCAGACTGTGTGAAGGCGTTCACGCCATCCACCGTTGTCCCTTCTTAGACGAAGCGAAGAGAGTTTTGGAAGATCGCCCGGTTTCACCGTTGAGACTTCCTCCTGGATACAAAAAACTCGTGCCAAGTCCTTCGTTGGTTGAAAATACAGCTGGCCCGCTCAAGTGGTCAGCTGAAGTGTCAGTCATTGAAAATGAACCTACTGAATCCAGACCAGACGAAAGTCTAAAGGTCGAAACGGCAGTTGACCCGGTTCCGCCTTCAGAGGTTTCATCTTCAAATGACACCGTCACTGAAGATTCATCTTCAAATGACACCCTCACTGAAGAGAATAAGGATGACACCATCCAGATTCTTTTCATCAACACAGACTCTGATGAGCATCAGGGCAATGCGCCCATTCCTTTATCGCAGGAAGGAACATCGTCAGGGTCACATCCGGCCGTATATTCGGTCCCACCACCAAGCAACCTGGTTGTGTCCTTTGATTGGAACCAACTAGGCAGACCCCGGTTGCCAGCCAGTATACCATTCAGAATCATAGTCCAAATTTATAGAATGGTAATGGCTGGCACTATCATTGATGAAGGGGCATCTGTGAGTATCCTTTACTCAATTGCTTGGAAAGCACTGGGTTCCCCGGCGCTTTTGCCTGAGATAAGAAATCTCTCGGGTTTTGATAAAGGAACCAGTCGACCATTAGGGATCCTCCCCAATGTGCCTGTTACATTGAAAGGGAAGACCGTTCAATTGAACGTGATGGTCGTTCAAGGACCCTTGGATTATAACCTACTCCTTGGACGAGACTATATGTATTGCATGGGAGCTATAGTCTCCTCACTCTTTAGAGTAATGTGTTTTCCACACGAAGGAAGAATGGTCAAACTCGTAGACCAACTTTCATTTCCGGGATCACGCATCGCAAATAGTCACATACCAACCCTGAATGGTCTATTCAATCAAGAAATGTCTCCACCCCCAGTCCTCCTTCCCGATGAGTGCGAGTGATTCGGAAAGATAGGACTGGAACCCAGGGGGCATGCATCCTGGTCTGCTTTGGGCAGAGAAAACCTTGGGTATAAGATAGAATTTCTGCGGGAGAATATGACTAGTCCGTACCCCATCCGTGGTTGGAAGAGGGGTTGTTCTATAATAGGATTCTTTTGTCAAAGTTACGTGTTTGACAACAGTCATTCACCCTTGTCTATTTCGGTAGGCATTGCCGAGGAAGTTTTTTGTTTGAAAGATTAACGAGACAATCTTTGGGTAGCCTGAACGAGGTACCTCTCCCGGTGAAACGAAAGTTTCGATGGCAGAAAAGTAGAGGTAACCTTGAAACTCTGTTTTATACCTGGGGGCATGCAACCTTTTGGAGTGCAAGCAAGGGGCGACTATTTATTTTTTAAATTTTTAGGTCCTCCCTTTAAACCTGTAGGTCTAACCCTTTAAACTCGTAGGATTAGCCGTTTCCAAACTTGCATAAAGAAAGGATGAGAGGGAGCAAAGCTTAGTGAAGATGAAGCTCTATAAAAAATAGAGATCTCACAGGAGACATTCTTATCTTATGACTGGTATATCGAGCAGTTTTACCACGGAATTTATGCTCGTTAAAAAATAGAAAAGCGAGATCCGAGCAGTTTTAGCACATAGTTCATGCTCGTTAAAAAATAAACATAAGATTGAGCAGTGTTTTTGGTGCATTCAAGCTCGTTAAATAAAAAAATGAACCTATCCCGGTAAATAACCATTGTGATCGTAAATTTATTAGCCATAAAAGCCTTGGTCGTGTTTTGCACCTGCCACCTCCATTCCATTTGGCCGATCGTTCACCTCCATATGATTGTTTACCCATTTTGAGGAACAGCTGCGAAGAGTGATTTCACCTAGCCATCCTTGTGACACTGCCGTGATTGGAAAATTCCAACCTGTACCTGGAATCTGTTGCTATCCCTGTTTATCACTCGTTCCTCAAAAGACGAGTCTTCTTTGAGCTCTTTTCTCTTGACTCGTAAAATATGAAAAGTTTGCCGAGTTTTGGCCTTCCAGCTCGTTAAAACGATCGGAAGAGCTATCCCTCCCGTAGATTTTAATCTTTTTGGACCTGAGGGATTATTGCACAAAAAGGTCGAGCGCTTGTTTTATTCGGCTCGTTAAAGTTATCGAAAATTCATCCCTTCTGTATTGTTTTATACTTTTTCGGACTTAAGGGATTAGATGACGAAAAAGGAATTTTGGAGTTAACTTTCTGTACCTTTTCAGACTCTCTAAAAATGAAAAGGACCGAGTTTTCCTTGTCGTTAAACTCGTTAAAATGATTAAATAGCGACAAACTTGTCTTTAGACGAGAACGAGTTTCCCTATCGCTAGGCTCATTAAAACATAGCGATGGGCTTGCTCGAAGGGCAGGTTATAGAAAAAGCATATGTTATCCTCCTCAAGCTTGAAAAAAATAAAGAGGTACTGGTCAGAAATGACTGGGGAAAAATTGGGAGAACCTCAAAGCTTTAATGGTAGCAAGTCGCTCTTGAACATGACACTTTTCCTCCGTATCACATCGGGTTGGGTTGTTTCATTCACCGGTCTCATCACCATGGTCTTCGCCAAACCATCCACATTTGGGGTAATGCTACCGATCCATCGCATCAGTGTCGTTATATGTTCAAGAGATGTTGTTCAGGAAGAGTCAACCGTGTCCCATCCACTGCCATACATTATCCTCCATCCACCCATGATCGCCACCGTGAATCATATGTCACAGATTGTTTTCACCTCCACTAAAATCATTAGCTCCGTTCCGCGTCACTGATGTGGGATTCATTAAGGCCCTCCTTTGACAGATCGCTTCTTGTTGACTTCAGCTCATTATCCAAGAAGTTGATCTAGGAACAACCCCCTCAGTACTTTGAAGCTTGCATGCCTCAATGGCAAGTTTCTCACTTCCGGCGACAGGTATACATCAATGACCTTCGACCGAAAGATTTTGCGTGGTGTTCGACACCAAGTCCTTTATTCACACCACGTGAATTGTACTGCAGTACCTTGAGGATCATTATCATTATTGGTGATTCCTCTCGCGCTTGTTAACGGTTTACATCATTGACCGGTAATCAAGCGATGTCTTTCCATGTTCGACTTCAGCGCAATTCTCACATGGATCGACTTGTACTTAGAGTGAAGATCGAACGAGTTTGAAGACCCCGGATCTAGTTTCATCCATCCGGGCTGCGATATATATTCAGGAAATATAAAGACATTTGACATGTACATCATTACAGCAGATGATCATCCTACTCAAAGGATGATAATTTCAGCAGAGAATTATCAGTCTACCATCAGACGATCGTCTGTTCTATGTACCAAAATGAATTTATAAAGCTGAGCATGGGAATGCCCGCCTCAGCTAGATCATGAAAGCAGAATGAAAAATAATGTATTGTATTGTATTTTATTACAGGTCACCTTTCAGCGATTGAATGAACTTCGGATCCTCCTGATAAAGCATTTCACCCGATAAACGACCTCATACTTTAGGGGGCAACTGTTATAGACATTTTTGTGTCTTACAGCATGAAGCATGAAATGTCAATAATCTAAGGGATCCAAAGTCCCTAAACATGTTGTTCCTACCCCTAGAGGAACAAGGTCAGCAAACCACAGCACTGAATATCAGTTCTCCACCTGAAAACACTCAAAAACAAGCTAATTCTGGATCATGTCAACTGCTCCACTGAGCATCTGCGCTGAATGTCAACTGCTCCACTATGTACCTGCGCTGAATGTCAACTGCAAAGAAGGCTACCTGCGCTGGGCGAGTTTGGCCAAGTGGCACAGTCATTCCTCAAGGTGTCAATGCCCAGGAAGCTTCCAAAATGACACTTGGATCAGGGAATTCGACTTGTGATGAGTAAGAGGATCTAGATCTCCAAGTGGAAGCAAGAACCTCCAAGTGGACTCAAGAAATGAAGAATAACTGAAGTGGGAGAGGACACTAGTCAGCTTCATGCCAGCCTCAAGCTGACTCATCCTTTCTCCAAAACTCCTATATATAGAGCTCTCTCATGAGGTCTAAGGAGGCTGGAATCTTGTGAATGTAAGGAAGTGTTGTTGGTTTGAGTATAGAACTATTGGGTGATTTGCTTGAAGGAGGTGAAGAGGATATTTCTTTCTGCTGGGAGGTGATGCTGGATTGGGCCTTTTATGGTTGTATCACTTCCTGAACTTTACTTCTTCCATTAATAAAGCATTTGAGGTTCTTCTATATGCATGTGTCTCAATGGTGTATTTTTATACTTGTGTATTTGATTTACTCTAATCCTTGAATCAATTATGAATGTATGCTTCTTGTAGTTTCCCTCTCTTGCCATTTTGCAGGATCTTGGTGTAGCTGGGCCAGTGAAAGAGCAAGGAGCTGGGAGCAAGCAGCAAGGAGAGAAGATTGGATCAACCATTAGCGAAAGACATCGGTTAGTGGATCTCTTTCTCCCCTATTTTACTTTCATAAAGAAGAAATCTTAGATAGCTTTGCTTCGATTGTTGCTGAGGTACTATCACCCTTAGAGTGGGATAGGGTCATTCCGTATTGGATACTTTTCCCAACAACAGATCTGTCTGGGCTGAGCACCACATTGGGCTCTCCCCTGTAGACCAGAAGGTCACAGAACTGGTAGGAAGAAGAAGTCTGTGTACTCAAGTGGCTTGGGGAATCCAAGAACCACCCTACCAAGAAAATCTGCTTCAGGAGAGCTCATTTTGAGTCCCTGCATTGTAATTCTCTGCTTAAAGACACAATAAAACAAGGCCAACACTGAAAGATGGACCAGAGATGTAGCCCTGGAGAATAGGGTGAACTCCTTATTAAATTTCTTGTGTCTTTGTGTTTGCTTACGGTATTTCTCTACTGAATTTCCATTTAAATGTCTGTGTATTGGCAATTTGATCAATATGTTGCTTAAATAACATAGAACACACACCAACACATGAGTCTGTAATACCTTTGTTTAATAAATCTTAACTGATGTCACTCATAGGGTGATTATCAGATCAAGTGGTATCAAAGCTCTAGGTTGTAAGGTTAGACAAGTTTGTGTTTGTTTAGCTGTGAATGCTCACAAGATCAAAGCTCAAATTAGTAGAAGGAGAGTTGGTGGAAACTAATCCTGAAATTGGGAGAGTTTATCCTCGGAAGAAAATGTCAGAGGAAAGTTCTGTTAGGCCAGACCCTCAATTCATAGAGAGTTTCCTAGCCATAAAGTCTATGGTAGAAGAAATGTACAAAGACTTTAGAAAGCATAAGGTGGAAGATTCATGAGGTTCTAAACAAGATAAAGAAGAAGATGAGTCTCACTCCCATGACCACTCCAAAGGAAAGGGGAAAGAGGAAAGCTTTCTCACACCTCCTAATAGCTCTGTGCATAATAAGAAAGCATCTTTGATTAAGCTAGATGTTAAATTTGATTTGCCTATATATGCTGGAGAGCTAAATGCTAAAAAGTTGGACAATTGGATTAGACAAATTGAAGTGTATTGCAGGGTATAGAACATAGACTCATACAAGAGTAAGATTTAGCTAGCAAGCCTATGCCTAGGAGGCACTGCCTTGGTTTGGTGGGAAGGCAGAACCCTGATATGAAAAAACATGGTAAGACCATCTCTGTCTAGAGGATTTGTTTCTGCAATCAAAAAGCAGTTCTATCCATTGGCCTACATGCAACAAGCCATGATGAGTTGGCAAACTCTTCGACAGTTGAAAGGGAAAAGTGTGCAAGGGTATACTCAAGAATTCAAAAAGAGAGCATTGATGTTGGGTATCTCACTAGACTCACCAGAGACTCTTTTGAACTACATTGGTGGTCTACACAGCTACATGAGGCATACCATCCTCATGTTTAATCCCACTAGTATAGATGAGGTATCTGTACAAGCTACTCATCTAGAAGTTAGACGAAAGAATGGAAATCTAACAGTTGGGGGACCATCCCAACCCACTGTAAACAAGAGCAAGGAGAAAAGAAAGAAGAAGTGGAAAGCAAGGAAGGCTAACACTGCACAGAAAGCCAAAGCTTCATGCACTCATTGTAAAAAGGAGGGGCATGATGATGAGCATTGTTGGATTCTGCATCCAGAGCTGAGACCTAAGAAGTCTGAGGGCAAGAAGAAGAAGACTGCTGCAACTACTCAGAAAGATTTGGGGTCAGACTTAGGAGATGAAACAACTATAGTAGCCACAGGTATAAAAGGTAAGAATTTTGAAGCATCTACTAGTAATTATGCTCAATCTATTATTAATTCAGAAGAAAATGAGAGAAAAAGACATGATCTTTTCCATATTCGAGTTATTTCCAAAAATCAAAAGATTGATACTTTGTTTGATAGTGGCTCACAAGTAAATCTAATTTCTGAAGCAATTATAAAGAAATTGGGATTAGTAACTACACCTCACAAGAAACCATACCCATTAGGATGGTTGAATGATAAAGCACAACTACAAGTGACTAGACAGTGCAAACTCAAGTTTTCTTTTGGGTCAGCATTTGTAGATGAGGTTGAGTTAGACATAATTCCTTCGGATATATGTGGAATTGTTTTAGGAATTCCTTACTTGTATGATAGAAAGGCTATCTTCTATAGAGCGGAGAACAAGTATCTACTTGTTAAAGATGGAATCGAATACTTTGTAAGAGCTCATAAGCTCAAGAATAATTATACTCTCATAAACTCAGGACAGATGAAAAGAACGATAAATTCATGCAAACAATTCTTACTGATGGTTATAAAGGAAAAGAAACCTGATAAAACCAATGTATTTGACAGCTGTAATGCTGAACAGCAAGCTGAAATAGAAAAGTTTGTTTCAGAGTATGATGTCTTATTTCAAGAACCTAAAGGTCCGCCACCCTAAAAGGGAATAGTACATGATATTATTTTGCAACAAGATGTTCCATTGCCTAACATTGGAATGTACAAGTTGTTTGCTTTAGAGAATGTTGAAATCAAGAAGTAGGTGCAAGAGTTGCTCGAAAAAGGGTTCATCAGGCATAGCACATCACCATGTGGGTCACAATCGTTTTGGTGAGAAAGAAAGATGGCTCGTGGAGAATGTGCATTGATTATCGAGCACTGAATAAGATAACAATAAAAAATCGTTATCCACTTCCTCACATAGATGATCTTCTAGATCAATTAAAGGAAGCTGTTTATTTCACTAAGCTGGATTTGAACAGTGGATACCATCAGGTCAAAGTTGCAGAGCAAGATGCATGGAAGACTACTTTCAAAACAAAGCAGGGATTGTATGAATGGCTAGTTATGCCTTTTGGCTTGACCAATGCTCCTGCTACTTTCATGAGATTAATGAATGATGTACTCAAACCTTTTCTTGATGATTTTGTTATTGTGTATCTAGATGACATTTTGATTTTTAGTAAAACGTGGGAAGAAAATTTAAGGCATGTTAAGCAGAAATTAGATGTTTTGAAAAGAGAAAAACTTTGTTAAACTCTCAAAATGTGAATTTGGAAAAACATCTCTAAACTACTTGGGTTATATAGTAGGGGGAGGTGAATTGAAAATAGATCCCTCTAAAGTGGCAATCATTGTGAACTGGCCTAAACCTAGGTCTGCTACAGAAGTAAGAAGCTTCTTAAGAGAAACACAATATTGGAGGAAGTTCATTACTAACTTCTCCTTGATTGCAGCTCCCTTACATGCTTTGACAGGGTTGAATAAGGTGTTTCAGTGGGGAGGCAAACATCAGAAAGCCTTGGACACCTTGAAAGAAAAAATTAGTACAGCACCTGTACTAACACTGCCAGATCTGCGAAGACCATTTGAGATCCAAACTAATGCTAGTGACTATGCCATGGGAGCAGTGTTGACACAGTACGGTAAACCCATATGTTATCATTCTGAGACTTTTAATCCTGCAGTAGTTAACTATCCTACATATGATAAAGAATTGTATGCATTAGTTCAGAGTGTAAAAAAGTGGAAACATTATTTAATGGGCAAGGAGATAGTAATACATACTGATCATCAACAACTTCAATATCTACACTCCCAAACTAAGTTGCAGCAATCAAGGCATTACAGATGGATGGGATTCCTACAATAGTTTCATTTAGTCATTAGATATAAAAAGAGCATACATAACAAGGTTGCAGACATGTTGTCTAGACCCATTACAAATGCATCTACCATACTTAAGCATAATTTTGTGCTACATGAAAGCTATATAGAACAATATGCTCAGGATATGGACTTTAAAGATGTATATGCAACTTTGAGTCAAGGCAAAAGAGTAGAAGAATTGGACTATCATGTGAAGGACAGACTCTTATATCATTGTGGGAAACTCTGCATCCCACAAACTGAGAGAATAAAGATAATTAGGGAAGCACACACTTCTTTGATATCAGGTCACTTTGGGGTAATTAAAATAGTTTCACAACTGCAAAGGTTCTTCTATTGGCTGAAAATGAATGAGACAGTTTCTAGATATGTAAGAGGGTGTGCCATGTGTGTTAAAAGCAAGCCCAACAATAGAAAACTAGGCTTGTACACTCCATTTCCAGTTCCTTCTCACCCTTGGGAAAGTGTTTCCATGGATTTTGTTGGAGGGCTGCCTAAGTCTAGGAAAGGTCATGATTATTTATATGTTGTTGTGGATAGGTTCAGCAAAATGTGTATTTTGATACCTTATAATAAACAGATTACAGCTGAACAAACTACAAAATTGTTCTTTGAACATGTATGGGTTCATTTTGGATTACCCACTTCCATTATATCTGATCAAGACACCCAATTTGTAGGGAAGTTTTGGTCGAGTCTGTGGGAAGTGATGGACACCAAACTAAAGAAAAGCACAGCTTTTCATCCACAAACATATGGCCAGACAGAAGTAGTAAACAGGACAGTGATCCAGTTACTGAGAGGTTATTGCAGCAAACATCCTAAACTTTGGGATGAACACTTATGTTATGTGAAGCATGCTTACAATAGAGCCAAAAACTCTTCTACACAAAGATCTCCTTTTGAGACCTGTTTTGGTTTCACACCAAGGTCTCCTTTGGATTTTGTCTTTGGTAAAGATACCATGGTTGATGGACATAGTGATGTGGACAAGGCAACTAGGTTCATTGAAAATATCCAGGAGATCCACCAGGTAGTATAGGAACAGCTGGAAAAGAGCCAGGCCAAGTACAAGGCTAGGCATGATAAGCATCGGATGGAGCATAGTTTTCAAGTTGGAGACCAAGTCTGGTTGTATATCAGCAAGGACAAGATGCAAGGTGAAGGTAAAAAGCTAAAGCCTATCAGGTATGGACCTTTTAGGATACTTGAGAAGATTGGTGAAAATGCTTTTCGCCTTGATTTACCAGCTTACATGCACATCTACTCAGTCGTAAATGCAGATTGCTTGAGATTGTTTGAACCTTCAATGATTGAGGACCCTGAAGAGTAGAGTCAATTTCCTTCTATTGATGACCTGCTACCTAAATATCTCAATGAGTTGTAGGAAGACACAATGCTGGACAGGAAGGTGAGGACAACGCGCAGAGGAGATGTTGAGTACCTCAGAATTGGGCTCAAAGGTTCGAAGCTGAGCAGTGCAAAGTGGATTGAGATTGGACAAGTGAAGATGCAATACCCTCACTTAGTCGATGCTTGAAAACCAACTTTTGGTGGTCCAAAAGCTTCTTCAGTGGGAAGGCCATGATCCGAATTGGATCCATAAAAGACTATCAAAGAACCATGACTGTATCAGGTCGGGACAAATCTCTAAAGAATCCAAAATAGCGATAAAAAACACCCTGAACCAATGGCAACGCATCCATGACGTAACTGAAGAAACGAACAGACAAAGTAGGCTGGCGACGTTTAGAGGAGGACATGTGGCCACTCCCTGAGCACTAATGATGACGCTGAACAGGGAACTCCAAGCACTATTAGAGAAGGTGAATCGATAGAGGTGAAAGAGGAACCGAACAGTCTTGGAACGAATGGTTAAAAGCCATGAACAGTCAATCAGTTAAGGAGACACTCAGTCAGAGAGAGGGACAGAGAACCCCGAGAGACAGAGGAAGGAACCAGAATCCTGAGAGGAGGATGGAAGACACAGAGAAAGAAGACAATAAAGCATAGCAGAAGAGGACAGAGGGCCGAGCTAACCAGAGGCAGCGTCGAGCACTAGAGAGCTTGAAGATTCAAGCCATCCCAGAGAGGATCTGTCCGGGCTGAGCACCACATTGGGCTCTCCCCTGTAGACCAGAAGGTCACAGAGCTAGTAGGAAGAAGAAGTTTGTGTACTCAAGTGGCTTGGAGAATCCAAGAACCACCCTGCCAAGCAAATCTGCTTCAAGAGAACTCACTTTGAGCCCCTGCATTGTAATTCTCTGCTTAAAGACACAATAAAACAAGGCCACCACTGAAAGCTGGACCAGAGATGTAGCCCTGGAGAATAGGGTGAACTCCTTATTAAATTTCTTGTGTCTTTGTGTTTGCTTATTGTACTTCTCTGTTGTCTTTCCATTTAAATGTCTGTGTATTGGAAATCTGATCGATTCGTTGCTTAAATAACACATAAAACACACCAGCACATGAGTATGTAATACCTTTGTTTAATAAATCTTTAACTGATGCCACTCATAGGGTGATTATCAGATCACTGCCTCTGGAGAAAACACATCACGTTAAAGCACAATAAGCCTTGTGCCACCGTACACCGTTGGATCTGTCAGAGCTAATCCATACCATTGATTGGATTTGGTCATTATGCGCACGTGAGAAATCCTTGGTGCAGTCGCAAGGTTTGTTGTAAACTTCTTTGTTAATTAACTTTGATCTCTCATGCTTTCTTTATATGGTTCTTTTGATTAATGTTTATACAAGGAGCATGTATTACCGTTGTGGGCCACCATATATATATGTCCCGAATAGGTTTTGATAGCCTAGTTTAGGACGACTACATTACATTTTTTATACAAGCTACGTATATAGCCTCCACGTTGTACATCAGATTTATTTTTTATTTACACCTTTTTCAATTAAAGATTGAACTGAATCAAATTTTCTGGAGTTTTTTAATCTCATTTTACAAAAATGAAATCCATAATTTCTTTGGTTGGATTTAATCTTTCTAGGAAATAAAATTACCCAGAATCGATAAGAAAACTAAAAAGTGCATTGATTTTTAATGATTTGTGGAAATATGCTTGTCAAGGAAAAAAAGGCAGATATGATAAAGAAATTGCACCATAACCTCCAGATGATGAAAAACAACATGCCATCTAGGAAGTCAAGAACAATAAATCCTATGTTATGATTACTGCATCAGTCTCAAAAGACGTAAGCAGATACATTCATTCTTGTAAGACAATATATGAAGTATTAGCCATTTTAAAGGAACTCTATGATTCACATTCAAAATTAGAGAGTATTCAGTTGTTTTGGGGAGAAGCAGTAATTTGTGTAACGTGCACTAAAATAGATGTCCTTCTTCTTTCATGAACAACAAATCACCATATGAACTTTGGTACAACAGGTTATCAGCAGTTCAACATTTTAAATTTTTTGGATCTACTTATTATGCATTTATTCCTAAGCATCAAAGAAACAAATTAAATGCCAAAAGTCAAAAGTATATTTTTTAGGGTTATTCCAGTACTTCAAAAGCATACAAGTTATATGGTGAAGAAAACAAAAAAATTGTTCTTTCCAGAGATGTCATTTTTTTAGAATCTACAAATATTTCTCCACTGTTGATAGACATCTTGCTCATTTAGAAAAAATTGCATCCAAGAAATTTTATTTTGAATCTGAAAATAAAATTCCACATATTGAATAGGGGTTCCCATTCTGTATCAGCTTGTGGGTTTTCCATCTTCAATTCATGAAGATGTTTCTGCTAAAGAAAATTTGGAAGTCAGTGTTGTTTCTACATAGTCAAAAAGCGTTCCTGAAGAACCTAGACTTGAGGATGAGCAACCGTCACAACTACTTCAGAAACCTTTGAGAAGATCCACTCATACGCAAATTTCAAAGAAAATATGATGATTATGAGACAAGAATTTATTCTACAGGTAATGTTTCTCATGATTGTGAATATAATTATTCCACAATTAGTGAACCTAGTTTCTTTGAAGAAGCTACTAATCGTGATGAATTGAAGGATGCAATAAAGAAATAATATGATGCCCTTATAAAAAATGGTACAAGAAGGTTGGTGAATCCTCCTACTGGCATCAAACCCATTGGTTGTAAATGGGTCTATAAAGTCAAGTATAAAAGAGATGGTTCACTTGAAAAATACAAGGCCAGACTTGTAGCTAAAGGCTATGTTCAGAAGGAAGGTGTTGATTATACAAAGACTTTTCTTCCTACGACAAAATGGGGCACAATCAGAAATTTGTTTTCTCTTGCAGCACAAAAAGGATAGAAGATACATCACATGGATGTGAAAACAACATTTTTGAATGAAGATTTGAAAGAGCATCTCTACATGTTTCAGCCTAAGGGTTTTGTTGTCAAAGGCAAAGAAAATAAGGTATGAAAATTCGTAAAGGCATTATATGGACTGAAATAAGAATCATGTGCTTGGTATGAAAAATTAATTGAACACCTCCTTAAGTTAAATTACAAGATTTTTGACCAAGATGATGCAACTTTATTTGTCAAGAAGGTTGAAAAAATAGTTGTATATCCAGTTTTCTATGTTGATGATTTGATGATTACATGGAACAATGATAATTATATAGTGTTTGTTAAAAGAGAGTTGTATAAAATTTTTGACATGACAGGTTTGGGTTTGTTACATTATTATTTAGGTATTGAATTTGATCAGTAACCCAAGCATATTTTTATTTCTCAAAAGAAGTATATTTGGAAAGCTATTAAATAGATTGGTAATGCAGGATTGTAACCTTGTTTTTACTCCTAGGGAGCATAATTTGAAACTCACTTTCACTGAAAGAAGTGCATTTGATGATCCAATAAAGTACACACAACTTGTTGGAAGTTTAAATTTTTTAACCACTACTAGACTTGACATTACTTTTGTTGTAGGGATATTTTCCAGGTTCATGCATCAATCATGTGAGGTTAATTAGAATGCAGCAAAGAGAGTGTTGAAATACTTGAAGATAACTCAAACATTTGGCATCAAATACTCAAAATTTGTAGATTTCCATCTCACTAGACATTCAAACTCTGATTTTGATGGTGATAAAGAGAATGGAGTCTCTAATTCTGGTTATTTGAAGTAGTTTACATAGAAATATCAGCAGAACATGGAGTTTTATATTAATCTGTACAAGTACTACATTAGTACAGAATTCTGGTATACTCGACCTCCTTTGCAAATGAAACATAAAAGTATTTATACAAGTGCAGAGGCATAAACTTGCACAAATTAGGAAAACTAACATACTACAACTGTTTGCTAACAATCACTGGAAAATACAATAAAAATAGACATGATGAGTTTGATCCATGACTGAAAGCATGGATCAAACTGATCTCATTGAGTCGCTAGAGTTATTTCCCAATACAACCATCTATGAGAGGACTGGAGATCTGGGCAATTTCGGTGGCAGTTTTGAGGCATCCGATAGTACTGCATCCATGTAAGCGGATTTTTAAACACAACCCATGTTTTCATTCTTCTTGAGGCTGAAAACAACATACTCAACCGTAGATATCATTGTAGGAAATCGGAGCGGTTATAGGAAATCAATGTATCTATAGGAAATCGTGGGATGTCTGCAGGAAATTGCGGAACCGCTTCGGAAGATGGTCTGCATAAGTTTTTTCTAGCACCCTTGAAATAGTAGATAATTTGATTAGGTAACATTTAACTTCAAAAATACTCAAGAATAAGGTGAAATGATACTTTTTAAAATGATTGGCATACCTTAAATCTCATAGCACCCTTTTGGTCAAAACACATATAATATGGAAAAAAGAGAGTTATTAAGGGTCAAAAAGAGTTCTAAAGGGGGGAAGCAAGGCCTTAGAAATGTTATCAAAAAGGAACAAAATAGGGGCTCAACATCTCCCCCACACCAAGCTCCTTGCATGTCCCCTATGTGCACAAAAATGTTGCAACTCAGAAGGAAAATTCACTCTTTGCAATGTGTTACAGCTACTGCAGCCAGGTGATCCAATTACGCCCTATTGGACTCATCTTTATGAACCCTACTTCGATATTCTTCATTCCTCTTCTGCAGGTGATCGATTCGAACTTGGTTTTTCTTCATGATTAGTCATGCCTTCTGATGCTTCACTTTCCACTCATCCACTTCTTTCTGTAGGCGTAGGTTGTTCTCCTTTAGAGTTTTTTTTCCTTCTGAAGAACCCGTTCAGACATAGTGAACTCAGTGATAGTTTACTCCATCTCCTTTTGGGTCTGCTTTTTCTTAGAATTTCCCTCATCCCCATGTTTTCCTTGAGAGGACTGAGGTAGACTTGGTTCCTCCCACTCTTAGCAATCTTCGATTGTTTTATCCCCACTTTCCTGTAGTTGTGGGTCTTGGAAAGACGCGACCTCCCACTCTCCTTTGTCAAAGAACTTAGTTAAATCAATCTTCACTTGCTTCCCCTTAGAAAAGTCTCGGGGCTTCTTATCCTTCTTATCAGTTTTAATTTGTTGTACCCCCTCCTCTGTAGTTTCCTTTATCACCATCTTCCCTGCCTGGCTTCTCGTAAAATTCCTAGCAGGAGCAGAGGTAACCTTCGATGTATTAAGCTTCTTCTCTACAGTTTCATCAATTACCACCACCTCCTCATCTTTCTTAACCTCCTTTGTCAACTAACCATGGGTCCTTTTTTTCTTTCTCGGCCTCTCCATTGGTTCTACCTCTTTGGTTTCTAGTAAATCGAGCTCCTTCTCGTCATCCACAAAGTAATTCTCTACCAAAAATTCTTCCCACATTTTGTTCCCTTTTCTTCAAAACCTTCGTCGTGATAATTTTGACAAGACCGTGATGATAGAGGTTCTCCTCTATATGTTCTTCCCTCTCCTTGGCAGAAGTAGCCATCTTCAACAAAGACATTCTAAGTTAATATGGTAAATTCAAGGGTTTGTCTCAGAAATGGCCAAGGAGACGAATATGAAACAGGAAGGCTAACCCAAAATGACCTTCGCAAGTGATATACTTCTGTAGGAGAAACAAGAGACGTTGATACTTACTTATAAGGTAATCCTGCGGAATTCCCTTGCTCCAGTCCAAGCTTGCATGCTCTTTTCTAAGGAAGGGTGTGAAAATTTCCTTGTTGAATCGTTGATTTTTAAACCAACACTCTCCTTCATGTGGAATTCCATAAGCTTGGGCTACCAGCTCCTCCGTCAATCTGAGCTTAACATTACCCACTTGTGCCCTATCACCATTTAAGTTTAAGGAAAAAGACTTCGCCACCTCTGAGTTATGCCTGCTAAACTTTAGGAATAGAGGGATCCATCCTGCCTTCTCCAACCTTACCTTACTTTGTGGGTAAGCATCCAATAATTCAGGACCCTAAGGTTCAAATCTTACGGTGGAACGCAATTTCAATAGTAGCTAGGAGTGGGAGAGAGTAGAGTTCGATTCAGTTCGCTGATATGCTTCTAAGACCAAGCGAGATAATTCAAAACCCGATAAAAACAAGAATGGCTTAATTTAAGAAAGGTTTAGGGTAATGAGGCAACTTTGAATGACGTGGAACGTGATCATGATTTCCATCATGATCTGTTCTGCGGGATAAGCATTGGGAAGACAACCGACGTAAACATCATAATAATAATCGAGAATGGGAACTCGTGTTATGACACAAACGGCTCATAGCCACCTTATTCCACGAGGGTGGCCATGACTCGTACTCATGAAAATTTAAAATTTTCATACCATTACCTTTTTTACCTTAAGTATTCTAATGCCAAATGTACTTTCTCGATCTTACCTTACAATGGTCGAGTACCTTGAGTGACGATTGCACTTGCTTTGGAATAATAAACCACTTTGAAACCATATCATATGCAAGATTGTGTAGTTATGTGGCCTCAACTAATGATGAAGATGCTCAGTACTTTCCAGATTATTTAGGATAATGTTCTTCTTGAAATTTGTTCTTCAGGAAATAAGTGATTTTGTTGTAGGAAATGCATCTGCTGAAATACTCTATAGGAAATCCCCCTGCAAGAAATCGTGTTCTCCTCTTTTTGTGTACAGTTTACTGCACATGAATATAGGTGTTGAGGTCGAATGTGCAGTGATCTCATTGCATTACCAGTCATTAAGGTTAGTTGTTAACCAATGTGAGGTCCATCACCATTAATGAGAGCGAGGACCAAGGTACATCTAATGCATCCTATCAAGTGTGAATGTACGAGTTGTTGTCGAACCTCATGTAGGATCCAGCAGTCAAGGAGCCATGATGAATCTCTGTTGTTGCTGACGAGATAGCCTGTCATTAAGGTATACAAGCTTCAAGGCATCAAAAGTCTTTAATCTTGAACCCAGATAATTTGTTGATGTCGATGGGCCAAGATTGTTGGAAGGAGGGCCTTAAGAGATGCCACATTAGTCCAACACAAGAAAACCAAAAATTAATTGAAAGAAAGAATTTATTTTGAGGATCCCGAAGAATCTACTATCCTGTGATTTTAACAAGCCCAGGGTAGTTCATGCTTGCTAGATTTCAATTTTAGAGAGTCTAAAATACTAAAAAATAAGACTCCAAGGGGGCTCCTTTTCCGTAATTAGTCCATTGGGGCTGGAAAAAGGAATAAACCTATACCCAATAGGCATTCCTCTCATGGTTTATTGAGCATAAGAAGGAACAAAGTAAGATCAGTTTATTATGGCAGAAAATGAAGAAGAGGTAGTGAAAGGAATGACTCCATTTCCCACCATTTCCAACTCTTTCTTCTTCACAATCTCTTCCACAAATTCCTCCTTAGATTGGGGCTTCTAATATAGCTTGATCCTATGCCCATTCACCAAGAAGGTAACATTTCCATCATCAATTGTTTTAACCCGAACAAATCCATTATAAAAATTTCTCAATTTCATAGGGGCCAAGCCAATGTGTGTTAAATTTCCCTTTAAAATTCTTAAATTTCGAATCAAACAACAATGCCCAGTCTCCCTCTTTGAACTGTTTTTTCTTAATGTATTTGTCATGCCATTTAGCCCGTTGTTGTTGGATTAGGTCAGTATGCTAAAAAGAATCCTACCTAATCTCATCCAACTCATTAAGATGCAGGATTCTATGTTTATGTGCCTCATTAAGGTTTATGACCAAATTTGTTGCCATCTTAAAATTTCTGATCTGAAATTCAATTGGCAATAAAACTTGTTTTCCATACACCAATTCATACAGAAAGAAGTCGATGGAGTTTCTCGAGCTGTTTTATTTTTATCTCCAACCTCTTTGGAAAAGGAGGTTGGATAGTATGGGACGAGGAAGGTTCTTGTGACTTTGGAATGGTTTGTTTTGCTCGTTCTAGTGTTTTTTTCTACTTCAGGTGTGTCCAGAGTGTCTTCCTCTATAATCTCTTCAATTTTTTTGGGTTGAGTCACCACTTTTCCTGATCTGAGTTTAATTTCCTGTAGCGACACGGGAAATTCCTACAACACAGGAATAGAAACTTCCTGCAGAGGTTGTGGTGCAATACAATAGGTAGGAAAAGTGGGATAAGTTGCCATTCCAATATTGTGAGTATATTGGATGGCTTTATTGTTGGGATTGGATATTGGTTGGGCAGGAAGTTGTGTGGGGCGTGGTTGATTTGTTGGGGCAGGCAACTAAAGTTACTGCTATTGTAACTGAACCATTTGTTGTAGTATGGGTTTTGGTGAATAAAAGTTATGAGGGGGATAATTTGGTGCAGCAAGGTAAGGAAAATTCCCTTGCTAAGTTTTTTGTGGAGGCCAGGGCTGCCGGGGCATTGGAATGTTCCACATCTGATTCTAGGCATAAAAAATTTGAAAATGTTGTTGTGACATACCTATAGGACATGGTTGCCATGGTTTTTGAGGTGCCATTTCACAAAGTGCATTGGCAGCTTCCTAATCTGTTAGATATTCTTTTTTAATCTCTGGAAGAGAAGGACGTTGATCATTAGAATGATCAGGCTCACAAATTCAACATACCTCTATATTGTTTGTAGGGCATTCCCTCAAGGGATGCTTTTTTCTACATTTGGATAAGAACACAACCAGGGCCTTTTTCACTTCCTCTTGTTTCTTCTTAGCCTGCAAAACATCCAACTGTGAAGTCAAAGTGCTAGGAATGTCAGTTTTATATTTTTCAAATAAATTTCCCATTTCAACTGTGGTTACCCTAGCCCTTGCAACTGATTTGGTGAATCCGGAAGAAGTATCTCTTGATCCTCTCCCAACCTTTGAATTTCCCCTTGAATATCGTCGACACAACTCGTACACATCATCATAACTCAATTTTGATACATCACCTGGTCCCAACAAGTTCAAAACCTCGAGAGATTCTAGTCTTATGGCCCTTAACAAAATTGTTCTCAAGGTTTCCTTGTTCAGCAGGTTTATCTTGGATATTTGCAAATTATACTAGAATATTTCCAGGAAGTCCTCCAGGATTTCCTCCTCCTTCTGGTTCATGTCAAATATTTCTTCTCTAATGTCCCTGATTTTACAGTAATCCTGATACTTTTTCAAGAACACCTTCTTCATGTCATCCCATGTCAAAATGGAATTTGTGGTCAGTCCCATGAACCATCTGAGAGTTGCATCTTTTAATGTGGTAGGATCAAATTTTGAGAATTTGAAGAATAATCATAACTCCTTCACCATATATCAAACTCGAATAATAAGGCATCATGATCTTCACTAGAGGTGCCACGAAACTTAGGCAAAGAAGAGGGAGGAATGTTTTTCATCTGACTAGCCCCAATAGAATCTTTGATAGGAAATTCGAATGTAACTACTTCCTCTTCCTTCTCATGATAGTTCCCATCTATAGTACCAGCACCCTCTAGATGAGCCATATTGAACCAAAAGGGAGTGGGACCCTGGTGAGCTACATCTCCTTCAGAGTCAGTTGTCTGGAACTCTGGCTCTTGAATAGGATTAAAGAGGAATTCCTCTTCAAGCTGACCACTAAGCAAAGATGATGCCACCCTAGTAAGAGAGATTCTTGATGAGGAGAAACAGAGGATTCTCAGATATAAGGATTCTTCTTTGATGTGCGGGTATTGATCTACTTAGGATCAGTTGTCGATCCCTATTCAGAACTGTCAGTTCTCGGTTCATATTCCCCCGACTCCTTTTCCTTGTTCTTTACAAACTTCTTTTTCCCTGCGAGTTTATTAGTGAACGAAGTGGTGCTCACACCACCACTAAAAATATTTGAAAATTTATATTGGCCCTTATTTATAAAAAATTCAAAACTTCTACTTACCAAACAATCAGGACATGGCTTTGGCGAATTCTAATCTCTACAGGTGCGTAGGCCTTACCCCACGTCTTACCACTTTGACTCCCCCGGTCCTGAAAAAACTCAGACAAAAAGAAATGAGACTAAAGCACTTTCAGTATCATCCCTTAGCACCTCCTCGGCAACGATGCCAAAATGTTGGGCAAAATATAGACTTTTAATTTGACAGACATAAATCATCAATCAGGGGTAGGTAACCTTATGAGATGTTGCGCAAAATATATGTAGGCTAACGCTTTAACTGTTTTTCTAAACAAAAGCACACACACACAACTTCAATATATCGTTTCCTTATCAACACTTAGCAGCAAAGGCTATGGAGCGGATTTAATAATCCCTCTACAACACCTAAAATTGTTGATGCTGATCAGAAAAAGATAATGGATCAATCAAACAGAAATTAAACCAATTCAACATTTCACAATGTAAATTAAAGCTTGATCAAATAACTCCAAACATATTCATCAAATAAGCTTCACCATTTAACCATCATACATGTGCTGCTACAAATTAGAAAAGAGAAACAAAAGTTATGTAATAATTATGTCAATTCATGAAAAATAATTAAAAGAAACACAAATCTGCAACTACTGGAGTTGTGAGTAAAGGGGGCCCTCCCTTACTCACAACCCCTTTAACTGCTAAAGGAGTTTACACAACGAGATCAGCAGAACATGGAATTTTATATTAATCTGGACAAATATTACAGTAGTACAGAAGTCTGGTATATCCGGCCTCCTTTGCAAATGAAACATAAAAGTATTTATACAAGTGTAGAGGCATAAACTTGCCTAAATTAGGAAAACTAACATATTGCAGCTTTTTGCTAACAATAAGTAGAAAAGACAAAAAAAATAGACATGATCAGTTTGATCCATGACTGAAATCATGGATCAAATTGATCTCGTTGAGTTACTAGAGCTATTTCCTAATATGGCCATCTATGAGAGGACTGAAGATCTGGGCAGTTTCGGTGGCAGTTTTGAGGCAAATAGGACCGCATCCATGTAAGCGGATTTCTTAACACAACCCATGTTTTGTTTCTTCTCAAGGTTAACTGGAACATACTCAATTGTCAATATTGTTGAAATCAACATATCTATTTGAAATTAGCGGTCCTACAGGAAATCGCGGGATGTCTGCATGAAATTGCGGAACTGCTTCAGAAGATAGTTGGTTAGCATAAGATTCGGTCAACACCCTTGAAATTGTAGATAATTCGATTAGGTAAAATTTTACTTCAAAAATACTCAAGAATAAAGTGAAATGATACTTTTTAAAATGATTTGCATACTTTAAAGCTCACAACACCCTTTTGGTTGAAACACATATAATATGGCAAAAAGAGAGTTATCAAGGGTAAAAAAGAGTTCTAAAGGGGGGAAGCAATGCCTTATAAATGTTGTAAAAATGAACAAAATCGGGGCTCAACACACTATCTCATGCCCTTTCATTCAACATGTTTATCACTAATGTAAGGAAAAGGTGATGGTGCCATATCTATTGTCTTCTATGCTGCCCCATCATTGGGAGGATCACTCGATGAGAAACAGGTAAAAAATATTAACACATGAATTAGACATAGATCATAGAGGTATTAGTAATGTGATGCATGTCTATTTTGGAGCAAGGTTTCTTGGGAGTGGGAGCGGGGAGTGACATTTTCAAAATCTCCCGAGTTGAGAGTGATTTTGGGAGTGAATTTTATATAATATATATTTTTATATATTTTGATGCATATGTGTCAACAAAAACATATAGAATGATGAATTAGTGATAAAAAACATAAAAACATGGATTAAACCATATAACATCATTCATCTAGTAGTTATAATCTTCATCAACGACAGGTCCAAAAATTACAAGTTCTCATTTATATAGCATGTAAGGGTGCACATAACTAAAATAGCATTGAGTGCAATCCATCTCTGAAATTAAAATTCATCAACAAATAGGCTTTGGATGGCCTATAGCATCTAAAAAAATCATTCTACAAAAAATACCGACATGTCATCAAAATCATTGCCTATCTTGATATCTTTATCATTAATATCACCTTCTAAACATTAACATAAGATAGAAAAAAAGTAGCATGCCAAGTCAAGATTTTGGTTTAGCGATGGGTACATTTTTATTAGGATCATGATAGAGGAGTTCAACAACTAATGTCACTAACATCAAGGTACATAGAGGGTTTGGTGTTCTTGATTAAATACGAGTTCCATACCCTGGTACATGAAAAAATCCAATCGAAACATTGCAATTCCCCCAATCTTGAAATCATGAAAAACTAATAATTTTGTTGTATTTTAAGTGAGATCTAAAATTCTACTTTCTCTATATGAAATCCAAAGAAATCATTTGGCTTCAAAAGATACTTGAAAACTTACAGGAGAATCGTTTGGGTTCACAATATATTTGTCGATAATTCTTCTACAATTCAGTTGGCCAAGAATCCAAAGGTTCATGATTGAATCAAGCATATTAACACAAAGTATCACTTGATTTGACATTATGTAGAGGCCAAAGTTATTCATCTCACTCTTTGTCCTACTTTAGAACAGATAGAATATATATTTACCAAAGCATTAGGACACGAAAAGTTTGAAAAGTTCATAATGTTACTCAGCATGTCAGATGTCCCTTCATATTAAAGGGGGGAATGTTAACTAATCCTTTAGGATATTGTAATATTATTATATTAGAATTGATAGTTTAGGCAGTGTTTGTTTTACAATTAGCAAGACCACCAAACAGTTGTGATCTGGTAATTGTTCTCTGTTTGTATAAATATTTGATGATTTCACTTAATAAGATGATGATTTGATTGTGGTGTTTATTGGGCCTGTACATGTTTCATCTTAGAACCAACTAAATAACTACCCATGGGGAATGTCTGAAGTACATAAATTATACCAAAAATCAGAATAAAAAAACCCCACCAGGTATGGGAATTATGAAACAACCTATTCGAGAGATCATCACAGCAATAAAAAATACAAATTACAATAGACACCAATACTTAAAGTGATATATTGAAGAGAAAAGGCCATAAAGGCTCCTCAAGGAGTAGGCAAAAAAATCATCAAAGAAGCTAGTAATCAAATCTCAAAATATCCTTGTTCATGGACCTTACCATCAGCAATGTATTCAAAATACATGTGCCCAGGGAAAAGAGTCAGGCCATGTTTAGAGAGAGAATTTGCTTCAAGGTTTTGTTCCTGATATACATGCAAAAAGAAGACATCAAGTAAGGAAGCCTTTAAGTCCTAGACCGGTTGCATCCAGTTGCATAGAGAGGGGACCACTAGTGCATTCTTACCCTGAATCCACTATATCAAGGTAAGTGAATCCCCAATGATCGTGATCTACTCTTTGCCCATCCATGAAATACATTGTAGGGATCCCCATAATGCGCTCATTTTAACCCTACAGTTATCCCCGAGACCGCCAAGTCAGCAAAACAATAATTTGATGAGGGATCGATATGTAGGAACATGCCACAACCACATATGCCCCATGAAGAATCACCATCAAAATAACAAATGGGGAAGATACCTGTCAAGTCAACCACCATAACAAATTGGGAATCAGCTTTGGGTATCCAAGGACCAATTTCCTGAAAGTAAGAAACAATTTTCAAGGATACTAATTTTATCTTCAGAATTTTGCCTTTGAATATTAGATTTTTTATTATTTGTAGGCTTGCCGTCGATTTATCGAGATGAATTTTGGTGTCATTTTCCACGTTAATCTAGTTTTCTGGAGACCATTTTCCATTTGCCTCTGCCCTGGTCATGTTTTTGAAAAATCTGGGATTCTTGGGACAGTATTCCTCAATAGGATGTTCCAAAATGGGTTGTGTGGCATTGGGAGGATGTTTCCAGTTAGTTCTAAGGTTTTAGATGCTCGTGCACTGTTTTTTAAATCTGTCCTTTCTACTCCATGTCAAATTGGAATGTTTCTCGTGTCATTATTATGCATGGACCTGTTAATTGAACATCATTGCTCAATTTCCAAGGGGCCATCCATGTAATAGTGCAATTGTGTCAGTGATATTGTTGTCCCATTTTTTCTTTCAGTAAAATGGAGAAAATTCGGTAAATGGAGTAAAAATAAATCTTTTGAAAAAAACATTCTGCCACCAAATGCATAGATGGAGAAAACAAGAACATGTCTTCATTAAAAATGAGGAAATGTTTTACATTTTCATAGGTTTGTTTTGTTAACTAATCCTTCGGTATATTGTAACATTATTAGATTAGAATTGATAGTTTAGGCAGTTTTTGTTTTACAGTTAGCAAAATCATCAGACGATTTTGATATGGTAATTGTTCTCTGTTTGTATAAATATTTGATGATTCACTTACTAAGATGATGATTTGATTGTGGAGTTTAACAGGCATGTACAAAAGGTATAAGAGTGCGAGGTTTGGAAAGCATCAGAGTAATGATCCATTATGCTTGGTTTGAACTCCACTGGTGTTTTCCAAGGTGGACGAGTTGGTGTTGTGAACGTGTGACCTGGAAAAGTTGTAGAGTTTGTGGTCTGACCTAGCAGGAGTCGATGCATGGGACCATTTGACAGTGCATAGGACTGGTCGTTTTGGAAACCATCCTGACACCACATGTCATGGTATTTGAAACCTATCTGGGTGCCCATGTAATGAATATGGGTCATTGATTAGTGCACTAAGCACTTTCTTCAAACTGCCTCACGGGACCACACATCGCGTTAAATTACAACAAACCTTGTGCCACAGTACACCGTTGGATCTGTCAAAGCCAATCTGGATTGTTCATTAGATTTAGCCGTTATGCGCACGTGAGAAAGCCTCAGTGTACTAGTGAGGTTTTTTGTAAAATTCCATTAATTAACTTTGATATCTCAAGATTTTTTTATACAGTTCTTGATCTAAATGGGAAAATTATCTTTCGATGTGCTAAACGCCTCTTCAAAATATGTAAAAGTTCTTAAGGATTCATGAGGTTAATTGCAAGTTTTAACATGCATTTTTGAGCATTTTTATGTAAACTTCATATACAAATTAACATAAACAAATGACTGAACATCAGTATATAACAAACATGAACATCACCAAAACAGTATCACAATAGCACATGATCAAGGAGTTCACCCCGCCTGGGCTACATCTCCTTGGTCTAGCTTCCAATGGCTTTTCCCTCTCTATTATTCTAAAAAGTGTGAATACATTAGTTTACAATGCTCAAACATCTCTGAAACCTATTCTAATGGCTCTAGAATGCCCAAAAATGTCTATCTAGCCTCTTTCTACTCCTGATTTGGTAAAAATGGAAGAATTTATGAGATTCTCTAGCTCTTTCACTATTCGCTCTACAAATTCCCCAAAATCTAGCATCGGTCCTACAAATCTGCCCCGAATTGTGCTAACTGGGAGCCGAACTCACAGGATTCCAGGAAAATTTGTAGGCGCGTTAATTCGTCCAGTAAGCCCTTAATTCCGAATTTTTGGGCCACATGGGGGGCCTCATTCCCGGGGCTAAGGCCAACGACCTGCACCCACCAGTCGGGCCCCCACTCTAGTCCGCCCACAGTCATGTTGAATATATGCACCCAAGGGCTGGCTCCCGTGGCTAGCCTCTTTTCTGGATGGCACGAAATGTGGAGTTTAAATATATGTCGAACACTATATATAATAATAACTAATCGTATGGTGTATTGGAAATGGCTTGGACTTGTCACTTGGAGGTCGCGGGTTTGACCCCCACCTGCTGCTGCTCGGACCTTAACCTGATTTTTGGTTGCCCTCAGGCTGCCACGTGGTAGCCTGTGGTTGGCCACCAACCAACCAATGAAATTTGTCCAAAACTCCACCTAGGCACCTGCCACATGTCAGCACACCATTCATCAAAGGTCAAACAGTCGCTTGCATAGTCACCCTACCACGTAGGCATGCCCAATCAATGCCACGTCAACAATATGGACTGTTGACTGGGTTGTTTGCATTTTTTTTTTAATTTTCTTGTTTAGGAAAATAAATATAACATGTTTCTAGGAGCATACAAAAAAAATTTCGTGCGAAATAAGTTGTGTCGGATTCAGGAGGACGAGCACTATGCAGTCATTCAAGTTCCACACCCATCCAACAACTTTGAACTTTGAGCTATTCTTTTAGCACCTGATCATTCCTCCCCACTAGAAGCTTTTGGACCCCAAAAGATCAATTTTAGTTGTTCAGCAGGTGAGGGTACAGTTCCCTCACCTTTCCAATCTCGATCCATTTGGCCTTGGAAGGATTTGTTCCTTTGAGCCCCACACGAAGGTAATCCACATTCCCTCGTTTTGAAGACCTTGTTCTTCTATCAAGAATGGTGTCTTGTTGTAGTTCATCAAGGTATTCAGGAGATAAATCTTCATTGGACATAATTTGAACATTCTCTCCTTGATCGTCAATCAAATGAGGCTCATACAACCTTAAATTTTCCACATTAACAACAACATAAATTTGCATATATGAAGGCAAATCCAACCTAAGGCCATTGTCACCAATGTTTTCTAGAATTATGAATGGACCATATCTAATTGGTTTCATCTTTTTACCTTCTCCTTGGAGCCTCTCTTTGCTAATCTGAAGCAAAATTTCATCACTGACTTGGAACTTGTGATCTACTGGATGCTTGTCATGCCTTGATTTGTACTTTCCTTGGCTCTTTTCTAGCTGTTATTGAACTCTTTGGTGTACCAATTGGAATTTTTCAATGAACCTTATTGCTTTTTCTATGTCACTATGACCATTAATAGCAACATCCTTTCTAAAAATGAAATCCAAAGGAGACTTAAGCAAGTATCCCAAACATGCTTCAAATGGCGATGTTTGAGTTGAAGAGTGCTTGGCCTGATTTTAAGCATGTTGAATTTAGTGTAAATGTTCATCCCACAACTTAGGATTCTTTTTGCAATACCCATGAAGAAGATGTATCACTTTCCTGTTCAGCACTTCAGTTTGACCATTTGTTTGCGGATGAAATTTTGTAATCTTTTTTAATTTGGTGTCCATGAAACCCCACAAGCTTGACCAAAATTTCCCAAAAAAACGAGACTCCCGATCACTAACAATGGATGTGGGCAATCCAAAATGCACCCATACATTCTGAAAGAATAACTAAGCAGTTTGTTTAGTTGTAATTTTCTTTTTACATGGCATCAAAATACACATTTTGCTGAACCTATCCACAACTACATACAAATAATCATGGCCTCTTTTTGACAATGGAAGACCTCCTACAAAATCCATAGAAACACTCTCCCATGGTCGTGAAGGTACCGAAAGTGGTGTGTACAATCCTAACTTCCTATTGCTAGGCTTACTGACTGCACATAATGAACATCCTTTAATAAAATGTGACACACTTTCAAGCATATGAGGCCAATAACAATACCTCTGTAGATGTGCCACTGTCTTACTTACACCAAAATGACCAGAAATAAGAGAAGTGTGTGCCTCTCTTATAATGTTGACTCTTTCTCCCTGTGGAATACAAATCTTACCAAGATGGTACAACAAGTTATCATGCAAATGATAATCCAATTCCTCTACTTGGTTACCTTGACTCAAGCTTGCATAAACATCCTGAAAGTCATTGTCTAATGCATACTACTCAATATAACTTTCATGCAAAATAGAATTATGCTTGAGTAAAGTAGCTGCACTAATAATAGGCCTAGAAAGCATATTAGCAACTTTATTTTAGATACCTTTCTTATACCTTATTACCAAGTGGAATTTTTGAATAAAACCCATCCATCGGAAGTACCTTGACTGCTGCAACTTAAATTGAGATTGCAAGTATTGCAATAGATGATGATCAATGTGAATGATTGTTTCCTTACCCATCAAGTAGTGTTTCCACATTTTCACACTTTGCACCAATGCATACAATTCCTTGTCTTATGTAGGATAATTAATCATTGCACCATTGAAAGTTGTTGAATGAAAACAGATAGGCTTACTATGTTGCATGAGGATTGCACCCATGGCGTAGTCACTAGCATCAGTCTGGATCTCAAATAACTGTCTCAAGTATGGAAGTGCAAGTACTGGGGTTGAACTAATCTTTTCCTTCAATGTATCAAAGGCATTTTATTGTTTGCCTCCCCACTAAAAAACATTTTTCACACTATTCAATGCATGCAAAGGAGATGCTATGGAAGAAAAATTAGCAATCAATTTCCTCCAATATTGGGCTGCTCCCAAAAACATTCTTACCTCAGTAACTGTCTTGGGCCTTGGCCAATTCAAAATGAAATCAACCTTGGAGGGATCTATTTTCAACTCACCTCCTCCAACAATATGACCCAAGTAAACTAAAGAAGTTTTTCCAAACTCACACTTTGACATCTTTAAATACAATTGTTCTTTCTTTAAGACATCAAGTACTTTTCTCACATGCATGACATGTTCATCACGAGATTTACTTAAAATTAAGATTACATCTAAGTAGACTATAACAAACTCATCAATAAATGGCCTCAACACATCATTCATCACATGCATGAAGGTAGCAGGAGAATTTCATAAACCAAAATGCATAACTAGCCATTCAAACAAACATTGTTTTGTCTTGAATGATGTCTTCCAAATGTCTCCTTCAACAATTCTAATTTGATGGTAGCCACTCGTTAAGTCCAACTTAGTAAAATACTTTGCATCTTTCAATTGATCAAGTAAATCATCTATTCTAGGCAGTGGGTAAGATTTCTTTACCGTAAACTTGTTCAATGCATGGAAGTCCACACATATGTGCCATGTTCCATCCTTCTTTGGCACCATAACAATAGGTGACCCGCATGTCAAAGAACTTGGCCTGATGATCCCTTTATCCAACAACTCTTGAATTTGCTTTTTAATTTTTTCACTTTCCATCACTAACATCCTATACATGCCAATGTTAGGAACATGACAATCTTGTTGCAACTATATTTCATGTTGGATTCCTCTCTTGGTAGGCAATCCTTTTGGTTCCTGAAACATCTCATCATATTGGTTAACAACATCAACCAATTCAGATTTCAATCTTGAGTCACAACCTTGAAAATCTTCATTATCAATATCATTCTTGGGTTTTATCATTAGAAGCACAAAATTCTTGCTAGAATTTACTAGTATTTTCATATGCCCTGCATTTACAAGTGAAAGATTTAGTTTCTTGCTATGGGCTCTTACAATGTATTAGAATCCATCTTTGAACAAATGGTATTTGTTTTCATGTCTATGGGAGATATCTTTTATGTCATAGAGATATGGGTTGACCAAATCTATACAACATATGTCTAATGGCACAACATTAAGTTCCACTTCATCTATGAAATTTGTAGTAATGGTGAATTTCAGTCTACACTTTCTAGTTACTAGAAATTGTGCATTTTCACGCACCCATCCTAATGGATATGGCTATGATGTAGAATGTTTTCCAAGTTTAAACTTTTGACGATGTTTTCAGAGATGAGATTGGCTTGAGAGCCACTATCAAAAAGACTATCAATTTTTCTATGATTTTAGATTGTCCTTATGTGAAAAAGTAATATCCTCTTCTTTTCATTTGGAGTTTCATTGTCTAAATTTGAATTACTAGTGCAAGCAATGGATTATTTTCCTTTCATACCCATGGTTGTAATTTTAGTTTCATTACCTGAATCGGATCCCAAATCTTGTTGAGTGGTTACAGTTGTCTTTTGTTTTCCCTTGTTGTTGAATTTCTTTGGTTTCATCTCAGGATGAAGCTTCCAATAATGAGCTTCATCGTGACCCTCTTTGGAACAATGCTTGCATGTTATTTTCTCTCCTTCCTTCTTAATGGATGCATTTTTCTTTCCTTTCCCTTTGAAACCCTTTTCTTTTCCTTTACCCTTAAATGGATTTTTACTACCCTCTTCTGGAGTATTTTTCCCTCTTGCCTCAAGATGAGTGGCTTGCACACAAACCTCATCTAGATTATTGGGATTAAACATAAGGATAATATGCCTAAGGTAATTGTGTAAACCCCCTATATACTTCAGCAATGTGTCTTGTGATTGCAAATATACACCTAACATTAGAGACCTTCTTCTAAATTCTTGGGTGTAATCTTGCACATTTTGACCTTTAAGTTGTCTAAAGTTTTGCCAATTCATGATGGCTTTCTGCATATATGCTAGAGGGTAAAATTGTCTTTTAATTGCAGTAATGAAATCAGACCAAGAAATTGAGATCTTACCATGTTTTTTAATCTCTTCTTGTGTCTTGGCTTCCCACCATATTAGTGATGCACCCTCCAGTCTCAAGGAAGCTAGTTGAATCTTTATGTCATCATCTTGAAGGTTTTGAATTCTGCAATAAACCTCCAACTGACGAACCCAATTATCAATTTTCTCTTCATTCACTTCACCATTATACATGGGCAGTTCAAATTTAACATCAAGTTTTAACAAGGGTGTGTTACCAATTCCTTTTGAGTTATGTTGATGAGTATGAGTAAGGGTTGTATTAGTGGAAGAGGGTGAATATGCCTAGGAAGATGAAGATGAAGATGATGGTGGAGATGGTGGAGGTTTACCTCCATTTCCATTACCTCCTCCTCTTGAAGAACCTTCTCCTTTTGGAGGCTTGAAGCTTTCACCCTACAGTCTTGTATTCCTCTCTTCATAGAGGACTTTTACCATCTATGTCATGTCAAATAAAGCCTTCCTAAAATCCTTCTCATCCTCTGTCATATTTGTAGGCTCTCCCTCATGTGGCATGCTTACTGAAGCTTCAACTTCAATTTGAGATAGAACTGGTGGTGGATATTGTGGCAATCTTGCACTCCTTCTCCTTGACCCAACTTTAGGACCATCAAACAGCTTCCCTTCTCCTCTCTTGAGCTTCAACCTTGTAAGCATCACATTCACTTGCAAATAGTTAAATCTACTTTGCACAAATAAAATGAAGAGCTCTGATACCAACCTTGATCTGAATGGGAAAATTAGTTTTGTTGTGCTAAATTCCTCTTCATAATATATAAAAGTGCTTAAGGATTCATGAGGTTAATCGCAAGTTTTAACATGAGTTTTTGAGTGTTTTTATGTAAATTTCATGTACAAATTAACATAAACAAATGATTGAACAACACCATATAACAGACATGAACATCACGAAAACAGTATCACAATAGCACATGATGAAGGAGTTCATCCCGCCTGGGCTACGTCTCCTTGGTCCAACTTCCAATGGCTTGACCCTCTATATTATGCTCAAAAGTGTGAATACATTAGTTTACAATCCTCAAACAGCTTTGAAACCTGTTCTAATGGCTCCAAAATGCCCAAAAATGTCTATCTAGCCTCTTTCTGCTCTTGATTTGGTCAAAAATTGAAGTTATAAGCTTCCCTAACTCTTTCGCTCTTCGCTCTACAAATTCCCCAAAATTCGGCATCGGTCTTACAAATCCGCCTTGAATTATGTTAACTAGGTGCCAAACTCGTGGGATTCTAGGAAAATTTGTAGGCACGTTAATTTTCTAATAAGCCCTTAATTCTGAATTTTTGGGCCACATGGGGGGCCATGTGCTCGGGGCTAAGGCAAACAGCCCGCCCTCGCCAGTCGAGCCCCCACTCCACTCCACCCATGGTTGTTTTGAATGTATGCGCCCAGAGGTTGGCTCCCATGGCTGACCCCTTTTTTGAATGGCGCAAAACGAGGAGTTTAAATATATGTCGAACACTATATATAATAAGAACTAATCGTATGGTGTATTGGTGATGGCTTGAAATTGTCACTTAGAGGTCACAGGTTTGACCCCCGCCTGCTGTTGTTCGAACCTTAACCTGATTTTTGGACGCCCTCAGGTTGCCACGTGGCAGCTTGTGGTTGGCTACCAACCAACCAATTAAATTCATCCAAAACTCCACCTAGGCACCTGCCACATGTCAGCACACCATTAATCGGAGGTCAAACAGTCACTTGCATAGTCACCCTGCCACGTAGGCATGCCTAGTCAACGCCACGTCAGCAGTACGGACTATTGACTGGGTTGTTTGCATTTTCTTTTAAATTCACCTATTTAGGAAAACAAAATGAACATGTTTTTGGGAGCATACAGAGTTTTTTTTCACGCGAAATGAGTTGCATCGAATTCAGGATGATGATCACTATGCGTTCATTCAGTTTCCACACTGATCCAACAACTTTGAATTTTGAGCTATTTTTTGAGCACCTAATTAGTTCTTTTGATCAATGATGATACAAGGACCGTGTACTACCATTGTGGGCCACCATATATATATGTGTGTGTGTGTGTGTGTGTGTGTGTGTGTGTGTGTGTGTGTGTGTGTGTGTGTGTGTCTTTAATAGGTTTTGACATCCTGGTTTAGGACAACCACATTACATTTTTTATACAAGCTACATATATAGTCTCCATGTTGTACATCAGATATATTTTTTTTATTTACATAGTTTGTCAATTAAAGATTAAACTGAATCAAATTTTTTGGAGTTTTTTAATCTCATTTTACAAAAATGACATCCATAATTTCTCTAGTTGGAGTTGTCCTTTCTGGGAAAGAAAATTACCCAAAATGGATAAGAAAACTAAAGAGTGCATTGATTTTTAATGATTTGTGGCAAGATGCTTGCTAAGGAAAATAGGCAGAGATGCTAAAGAAATTGCACCAGAACCTCCATATGATGACAAAATAACATGCCATTCAGGAAGTCAATAACAATAAATCATATGTTATGACTACAACATTAGTATCAGAAGAGGTAAGAAGATACATTCATTCTTGTAAGACAGCATATGAAGCATTAGACATTTTAAAGGAACTCTATGATTCACATTCAAAATTAGAGATTATTCAGTTTTTGAAAAATATTTTGGAAAAATCACATAATAAATTATTGATGGCCAACATTTCGAACCTACTAATGAGGTTCATCTTCAGGACCAAGACAGATCGCAAAAATAACTATGGACCACAAAAGTCTTAGATAAAAGATTATTCATTTGTTATTTAAGTTATTTAATTTGGAGATGAAAGACAATGATCTAATGAGATTGGCTTCTGAAATTAAGGCTATTTTCCATGATATAGAAGCCACACGTGTTAAAGTAGACTTACAGTTAACTGCCTTTATCAAAGCCCTACACCCTGCATATTCCAACTACTTGGAATCTCTCCAACCTAGTGGAAAATTAAAGGACATTACTTTGATAAACTAGTGAATAAAATTGAATAAAGAGGAAAGGCTTTTGGGAAGAAAGAGTCTATTTCTAATTCAAATATAGAAACCTTGTGCCAAGTAAAAAAATAACATAAATCACAAGGTGAATCTGCCAAAGGTGGCAAGAATCCCAAAGGCTGAGGTAAAAGAAACTTTAGAGGTAGGGGGGGCAACAATAACAATAATAAGGGTGATAGACAACAAAATGACCAGACGCAGAAGAATTTTCAATGTAATAAATGAAAATCAGATGTTATAGATGTGGCAAAATTGGTTATAGTTCAGTTAATTGCAGGGTTCCTTGGGAGAATATTAATAATGAAAAGAAAGAGCAAACTAATGAAAAGAAAGAGCCACCTTCTAACAAAAGAAAAACAAATGAATATGCTCATTATATAGTTGCTCACTATAATTTCAACATTGATAATGTTTTTAATACTGCATATTCTTCATGAAAGGACAGTTGGATATTATATTCAAGTGCTACCTGTCATATGAAATTCAGGAAAGATCTTTTTTAAAGTTTCAGTGATAATGTTGATGGTGTTGTATATTTTGTTGATAAATTTGAAGTTAAACCATTAGGAATTGGATCAATTAGATTAAATATTCTACATTTAGCATATTATGTTTTAAAGGATGTTCTTTATATACCACAATTTCATAGGAACTTAATGTCCCTCACTCATATCATAAAACAAGGGCATTCAATCCATATTTTTGATGGAATTATTGAAATCCATAGAGAAAGTGATAATTTAGTAATTATGACTAGTGTAGAAGAAGGTACATTGTTGAAATTAAATAACACTCCATCTACTACACAATCTGTGACAAATTCAACTCTATTAGTGAAGCAAAATAATCTTTTACCTTCTAGCTTATTATGGCATGCAATATTTGGTAACATCAACTATAACAACATTAGAATTATGAAGGAGAAAGGCATTAAAGGTCTCCCCACTATTCCAAGAAATCTCACATCATGTCATGCTTGCATTTTGGTGAAACACTATAAACAACCATTTCATAGTTTGGTTTCTAGATCTTCCAGAAAATGAGCTCTCGTGAATTCAGATTTATGTGGACCTATGCATGTACCAACTGTGAATGGAAATAAATATATACTCACCTTTATTGATGACTATTTAAGGATATGTTGGGTTTATCTTTTGAAGGAAAAATCATAAGTTTTTTATATGTTTAAAACATTTCATGCTGTGGTTAAAAATGAAACTCAATAGAATATTGGTACATTATGGACAGATAATGGAGGTGAATATACTTCTAAAGATTTTGAACAATATTTAAGAGATAATGGCATCAAATACCAAACTACTATTCCATATAATCCACAAAAAAATGGTGTTGCAAAAAGAATGAATAGGACTTTGTTTAACATGGTTAGATCAATGATGTTTTTCAAAAATGTCAAGTTAATGTTTTGGGGAGAAGTAGTACTTTGTGTAATATACATTAAAAATAGATGTCCTTCTTCTTTCATCAACAACAAATCACCATATGAACTTTTCTACAATAGGTTACTACCAGTTCAACGTTTTAAAGTTTTTGGATCTACTTGTTATGCACTTAATCCTAAGCATCAAAGAAACAAATTAAATGCCTGAAGTCAAAAGTGCATTTTTTTGGGTTATTCAGTACTTCAAAATCATATAGGTTATATGAAGAAGAAAAAATAAAATTTATTCTTTCCAGAGATGTCATTTTTTAAAAATCTACAAAATATTTATCCATTGTTAATGGACAGATTTCTCATTTAGAAAAAAATTTCATCCAAGAAATTTTATTTTGAATGTGAAAATACAGTTCCACATACTGAAGGGGGGGTTCCTATTCTAGATCAGACTGTGGGTTTTCCATCTTTAATTCATGAAGATGTTTCTGATAAAGAAAATTTGGAAGTTAGTGTTGTTTCTGTAGAGTCCAAAATTGTTCCTAAAGAACATGTACTTTAGGATGAGCATCCCTCACAACCACTTTAACAACCTTTGAGAAGATCCACTCGTATTCGCAAATTTGAAAGAAAATATGATGATTATGAGACAGGAATTTCTTCTACAGGTAATGTTTCTCATGTTTGTGAATATAATTATTCCACAAATAGTTAACCTAGTTGTTTTGAATAAGCTACTAATTGTGATGAATGGAAGGATGCAATGAAGAAATAAAATGATGCCCATATTAACAATGGCACATGGAGGTTGGTGGATACTCCTAATGGCATCAAACCCATTGGTTGTAAATGGATCTATAATTTTAAATATAAAGGATATTTTTCACTTGAAAAATACAAGGCCAAACTTGTAGCTAAAGGATATGCTTAGAAGGAAGGTGATGACTATACATACACTGTTGCTCCTACAACAAAAATGGGGCACAATCATACCTTTGTTTTCTCTTGCAGCACAAAATGGATAGAAGATACATCATATGGATGTGAAAACAACATTTTTGAATGGAGATTTGAAAGAGGATGTCTACATGTTTCAGCTTGAGGGTTTTGTTGTCAAAGGAAAAGAAAATAAGGTATGCAAATTGGTAAAGGCATTATATGGACTAAAACACGCATCTCATGCTTGGTATGAAAAATTAACTGAGCACCTCCTTAAGTTAAATTACAAGATTTTTGACCTAGATGATGCAACTTTATTTGTCAAGAAGGTTGGAAAATCAGTTGTATATCTAGTTGTCTATCTTGATGATTTGATGATTACAGGGAACAATGATAATTATATAGTGTCTATTAAAAGAGAGTTTTAGAAAAATTTTGACTTGACAGATTTGGGTTTTTTGCATTATTATTTAGGAATTGAAGTTGATCAACAACACAAGCATATTTTTATTTCTCAGATTAAGTATATTGGACAACTATTAAAAAGATTTGGAATGCAGGATTGTAACCCTGTTTCTACTCATATGGAGCAGAATTTGAAACTTACTTCCACTAAAGGAAGTGCATTTGATCATCCAACAAAGTACATGCAACTTGTGGAAGTTTAAATTTTTTAACCACTATTAGGTTACTAAACCTAACATTACTTTTGTTGTAGGGATACTTTTCAGGTTCATGCATCAACCTTGTGAAGGTCATTGGAATGGAGTAAAGAGAGTGTTGAAATACTTGAAGGGAACTCAAACACTTGGCATCAAATACTCCAAAGTTGCAAATTTCCATCTCACTGGATATTTAGACTTTGACTTTGATGGTGATAAAGAGAATGGAATCTCTACTTCTTGTTATTTGATGAATCTTGGATCAATAGCCATTAGTTAGAGGTCGCGCAAGAAACCTGTACTTTCTGATTCTACCACCGAAGTTGAATATGTTGCGGCATCTCAAGCCACAAAAGAAATCATTTGGCTTCGCAAGATACATAAAGACTTGCAAGATAATCGTTTGGCTTCGAAAGATATTTGTTGATAATTCTTCTGCAATTCAGTTGGCCAAGAATCCAAAGTTTCATGATCAAAGCAAGCACATTAACACAAAGTATCACTTCATTTAAAATTATTTTGAGTTCAAATTTAGTCATCTAACACATTGTTCTACTTCATAACAAATAACAGATATATTACCAAAGCACTAGGACAAGAAAAGTTTGAAAAGTTCAGAATGTTACTCAGCATGTTAGATGTCCCTTAGGATTAAAGGGGGGGATTTTAACAAATCCTTTGGGATATTATAACATTATTAGATTAGAATTGATAGTTTAGGCAATTTTTGTCTTATAGTTAGTAAAACCACCAGAAGGTTGTGATCTGGTAATTGTTCTCTGTTTGTATAAATATTTGATGATTTCACTTAATAAGATGATGATTTTATTGTGGAGTTTATCGGGCTTGTACATGCTTCATCGTACAACCAACTAGAACTACCCAGGGGCATGCCTGAAGTACATAAATTATACCAAAAATCAGAACAAAAAAACCCCACTAGATATTGGAATTATGCAACAACCTATTCGAGAGATCATCACAACAGCAAAAAATACAAATTGCAATAGACACGAGTACTCAGAGTGATATATTCAAGAGAATATGCCATAAAATTTCCTCAAGGAGTAGGCAAAAAAATCACCAGGGAAGCCAGCAATCAAATCTCAAAATATCCTTTTCTGCAGATCTTACCATTAGCAATGTATTCAAAATACATGTGCCTAAGGGAAAGATTCATACCATGTTTAGAGAGAGAATCTACTTCAAGATTTTTTTCCCAATATACATGCAGAAAGGAGACATCAAGTATGGAAGTCTTTATGTCCCATATTTGTTGCATCCACTTGCATGGAGAGGGGACCACCAACGCATTCTTGCCCTGAATCCACTGTATATAGGTAAGTGAATCCCCAATTACCGTGATCCCCTCTATGCCCAACCACAAAATACATTGCAAGGATCCCCATAATGCAATCATTTCAACCCTAGAGCTATCCCTAAAACAGTCAAACTAGCAAAAATGATAATTTGATGAGCGATCGATCTGCATGAACACACCACAACCACATTTTCCCCCAAAATATGCCCCATCAAAATAACAAATGGGAAATATACTTGCCAAGTCAAAAAGTATAACAAATCGGGAATTAGCCTTGGGTATCCAAGGACCAATTTCCTAAAAGTAAGAAACAATTTTTAGGGATATCAATTTCATCTCCAAAATTTTGCGTTCGAATATTAGATCATTTATGTCCCTCCAAATCCCTCATAGTATATATAATGGTATTGCCCTGAAGGAAATAACATGATGATCCCAGGACATGAGACAAGTCGCAATGGTAGACACATCTCTAATGACATTAGCCCCTAATAATAATGATACATCCTCTGAAATAGCAGCGACAAATGGAAAATTTAAGAATAAGTGTGTGCACTCCTCCAAATATGTTTTGCAGAGAATGCATCTACCTAATCCAATAAATCCATTTTTCATCAATGTGTCCCATGTAAGAATACGATTATTGGCATTTAACCAAGAAAAGAATTTATTCTTCAAAGGGGCATCCCATCACCACATCTAAGCAGTCCAGTCAGCAAATGGTAAAGGTTGGATGATATAGGATATGTAGCCATATACTTCCTTGGAAGAAATCCTCCCATTCACTATGTGGTTGTCCCAAACTAGCTGATATTTGTGCTGTGAAATAGTGATGTCATCGTTACATAGGAGGTTTTGGTATGCCTCCCATTCCCCTTCTAGATGTTGTGGAATTCCATTTGCGAAGTGTGGGGCCAAGAAAGGATAACAAGAGGGAAGTGAACCCCCATGCACAGATTAGAAAGGGTATTAATCCTTTGTGGATTTAGAATATAGATTATGGGGGAAAAAGTAGATGAGAGCTAGGTAAACCCTGTATTGCATCCTTCCCTCTATGGATGCTCTGACCATTACCCACCATCCAATGAAGGTTGCTACAAAAACATGAGATCGTATGTCTGAGACTTCACCATATGATAAATGAGCATGGATTAGGTGGTGCCCCTAAAGAAACCCGCTCCTCCAGACAGTGGTGGTGGATATTTTTTTCGTATATAATATTTTCCCAAATTCCTCCATCTTTGAGTACCCTCCACAAATTGGTGGCCAAGAGAGCTAGATTAAGCCTCCTTATATCAAGCATGCCCCATCCTCCCAGCTCAACGAGCCTAGAGATCACACTTAAACATATGAGATGAATCTTACAGTTGGAACAAGTGCCTGGCCATAGAAATTTGGAGATAAGGGTGTCAATAATGTGAATTATTGCCTACGGGATATAGAAAAGATACATCCAAAAAACTAGAATGCCATGGAATGCAACCTTAATCATGATGAACCTACTGCCAAGTGAAAGCCACTTATGATCCCACCAAGTCAACTTTTTTTCAAATTTTGTTGACATCCATGTCTAGTCTTGATTTTTATTTTTTCCCGATTTTAGATTACACCCCAACTATTTGTACCCAGCAAACATGGGGCGGATTTTCACCCCAAATAATGAAGCAATCTCACAAATTTTCTCTGAGTCAACATCATCTGAGATTATTTCAGTCTTGCTTTTATTTATGAACAGGATAGAAGATTTCCCAAAAAAAATTAATACTTTGTGGAAAGACACACGAATTATATTTTTCCTCCCCAACAAATAAGACATCATCCATAAATAATACATGGGATAGTGTACAATTTCTAGCAACCTTGCAACTAGCTATTGAGCCCATCTCCATCTTTTCCTTTACCCCTTTATTGAATGCATCCATAACCAGAATAAAGAGAAGGGGAGACAATGCATAGCCTTGGTGAAGCCCCGGTAAATCTTAAAGAAATGAGTGGGTTCACCATTGATAAGTACCTCCATATAATCCATAGAGAATCAGACCTTTATCCACTAGACATGTCTGTGGGGAAAAATAACTTTATATAAAATCATAATGAAAAACTCCTAGTCCATGCAGTCATATGCCTGATTGAGATCAAATTTCATAAGGCATGAGTTTAATTTTCTGGTTTTGATTGAGTGTGTACACTCTTGTGAAATTGCAACAACATCTTGTATTCTCCTGTTGGAAAAAAAACCAAATTGCTCCAATGTAATATGAGGAAATAATATCTTTTTTATTCTATTTTCAAGGAGTTTAGATATCATTTTATAGACTGAATTACATAATGATATGGGTCTATAGTCATCAAAAGAATGAGAATTTGATTTTTTGGGATTAATGTAAGAAAAGTGGAATTTATGGCACTTGGAATATGCCCTGAATTTTTTATTGCTTCCCCCATTCTGACCAACTCAGGTCCCATCAGCTCGAAGAAGAAAACAAGTAGGTTAATATGCCATCCATATGGCCCTAGACTCTTGTCCTCTGTCATTTACTTAAGTTTTTGCAACAATTCCTCCACCGTGATAGGCTCATCCATCATAGCAACGTACTCTCTGTTGACCATCTGAGGGAACAAATTGGCCATCTCCAATTTTTCTTCCATGTAATCACCTTCTGCTTCCTTGAATTGATTTTTGAAATATTTAAAGTCTTCCTTTCTTAGATCCTTGACAGAAGTGAGGATGGTCCCAACTTCATCTTTTATTTCCCATATGGTGTTTATTTGTTTCCTTTTTGATGCAAGCCAGTGGAAAATATTTGTATTCCTAACTCCACTATTTATCCAGACCAATCGACTTCTTTGGCGTCATTCCTTTTATAACAAGAGTTAACGTAGTAACTATGTTAGCTTTATGAAATAACAATATCAATAGATTATTGCAAACAAAAAAGCTATGTATGGCTAAGAATTTAGTGTAATCACTAGTAAATATTCATAGGCATCAATTTATAATAAGCAGTATTACTTCATAATTCATGTCACGTTGCTAAGACTAACATAACAATATAAATTAAATGGATGATAAATATGGATAGACATCAATCCATAATAAATATAAAAACACTTTATAATACATTCGACATCATAATTAAAATAATAATAGAACTAACTAAATCCATGGGGGCTTCACCCAATGAACCTCTAACATAGCATGTGTGTTTGTGGCATACTAAACAATACCCTTAATTTGACTACATACTGGAAAGTACCTCTAAAAATCACTTTAGTTAACCCCCTACCAATATGAACCCAATACAACTTCTCAATTTAAAAAACCCCTACTTTCACTAGATATTGTAGGTATCCATATTTTCATTAACAGTTTTATACCCATTTATTTTCATTAACAATGGTAAGCATATTTTGCACTTAGAAAGAATAACCTAAATACTATGTAACTGAAAACTTGAAAGTTTCAATAAAAAAAGAAATATATAAGTTTGTTAATGTCCAAATACATATTGTGGAAAATTTGAATGGAAAATGCACATGTATGAACTCTCAATTGCATCTATCTTCTATTGAATACTAGAAAATGTACACTACAATAATTCAAAACAAAAACTTGATAACCAACACAATGGTGCGCCTTTCATCTCGCTTATAGAATAGGAAGAGGAGAGATAGTACAATGAATATAAACACATCTATTTCAGTGGGCTTTATCAAATCGTAGCCCTAAACTGATCACCTAGTGCACCATAGTTGAATGGTAAGAGTGCCAAGTAAGTGTGTCTCCATTAGAAGATGAACTAAAGCATGCATCCCTTCCTTGAGATTTGCGTTCTCTACCTAAGATGGAATTTCTCATGCATTAGTATTGTAATTTACTAGGGATATGCACCCTTCTAATAAAAATAAATGATGCATGCTAAAAATAATAAAAAATTCAAAGATCTAATAATAGAAAAACTCTATCCAAATATTAAATCACTAAATTTGAAACAACATCTAAATTGGAATTAATTGAAGGTGGCATATGCATGTCCTCAACATGCATGCACCCTCTTCCAAACAATAGTCTATTTTGTTGCCTCCTATGGCATGCATGTTCCCTCTACCAAGCAATAGTCTATATCACTATCTCCTGTACTTTCATTCAACCTGTTCATCACTAATGTAAGGAAAAGGTGATGGTGCCATATCTATTGTCTTCTTTGTTGCCCTGTCATTGAGAGGATCACTCAATGAGAAACATGTAAAAAATATTAACACATGCATTAGACATCGATCATAGAGGCATTAATAATGTGATGAATGTCAATTTTGGAGCAAGGATTCTTGGGAGAGGGAGCGAGGAGCGACATTTTCAAAAGCTCTCCGGTTGAGAGCAATTCTGGGAAAGGATTTTATATAATATATATTTTGATGCATATGTGCCAACAAAAACATATAGAATTTTGAATTAGTGATCAAAACCATAAAAACATGGATTAATCCATATAACATCTTTCATCTAGTAGTTATAATTTTCATCAAAAACAAGTCCACAGATTACAAGTTCCCATTTATATAACATGTAAGGGTGCACATAACTAAAATAGCATTGAGTGAAATCCATCTCTAAAATTAAAATTCATCAACAAATAGGATTTGGATGGCCTCTAGCATCTAAAAAAATCACACTACAACAAATACCTACATATCTTCAAAATCATTGCCTATCTTGGGATCTTTATCATTAATATCACCCTCTAAGCATTAACATAAGATAGAAAAAATGTAGCATGTCAAGTCAAGATTTTGTTTCAGCGATGGGTACCATTTTAGTAGGTTCATGATAGAGGAGTTCAACAACTAATGTCACTAACATCAAGGTACATAGGGGGTTTGGTGCTCTTGATTAAATATGAGTTCCATACCCTAGTACATGACAAAATCCAATGGAGACATTGCAATCGCACCAATCCTGAAATCATGAAAAACTAATACTTATGTTGGATTTTGAGTGACATCTAAAATTCTACTTTCTCCATATGAAATCCAATGAGGTCAGAACCACTCTCAAACATCCTGAGTCATTTCATGGTAATGTTAAAAATTTAAGTAAAAGAATGAAAATGAAAGATAAAGTAGAATGTCACTTTTACTAGGGCCATTACCATGAATTGCACATCAATACTAGGGCCATATGCTTGAATATTAGGCTACTTTGGAACTATTACTATAGTGTTTTCTTTCTCCCTCCCACTTTCAATACTCCTAAACTTGTATTTCTCCATCCCGCGTGTTTCTTTTCCTCAGCGTGGAGAATGTATTGTATAAACAATACCTTATTATTTTTATACAACATGTAAAAACCCTTTACCCTTTATTATATGCTTAATATATTATTTCATGTTTTCCTTATTTTTTATACCCCAATATAAATGCACATGGTATGGTATTTCTTTGTCAGTGAAGACCCTTGTGGTTGACCAAACTGGCAATGTTTCACCATAGTTAACCATGGTGTATATGATAAATTATGAATGACCATGTTCAACCATTCTAGAATGGTTGAGCATGGTTATCCATGGTTGACCATGTTCACTATGATCGAATAATGTTGACCATGGTTGATTATGGTGGATGGTGTTTGAACATGGTTGCCTATGGCTACCCATGAAAGGCTATAATTACCTATGGTTGACCATGGTTAAAAATGATTCCCACATTTGACCATGTCTGACCATGTTTGAAAATGGTTGCCTATGGCTAACCATGAAAGGCTATAGTTACCTATGGTTAGCTATGGTTGAAACTATTTGACCATGGTCAACAATGTTTCCCATGATTGGCTATGGTTGATATGACTTCCCATGGTTGACTATTATCATGGCGGCTTCACTGGGGGAGAAATACCATACCACGTGGGTTCATATTGGGGAATATATATTAAGGAAAAAATGGCATAATATATTGGGGGATATATAGGGGGTAAAGGGTTTTTATATCAACAGGTATAAAAAATGGAGCTCAAAGTTAATGAAAAAAATATAAAGGGGTGTAAGAAATGTTAATGAAAAAATGGATACCTACAATATCTAATGGAAGTAGGGATTTTTTAAATTGGGAAGGTGTATTGGGTTCGTATTGGTAGTGGGTAAATTAATGTGATTTTTAGGGGTATTTTCCAATATGTAGTCAAATTAGGGGTATTATTTAATATGCCATGAATGCACGTGATAATTCAGAGGTTCATTGAGTGAAGCCCTCATGACTATTATTGACCGTGACTAACTATGATTGACCATGGTTGATTATGGATTTCTTTGGTTGACCATGAGCACTTTTGGTTGATGATGGTTATATATGGTTCATCATGGTTGAATGTGACATGGTAGTGTGTCTACCACATTGTAATGTTAAGCTATGAGTTTTTTTCATAACATTGCGATGTAGAGTTATGTTCATCACATTTTGGCATCATGCAATGTTCATCACATTATGACATATGGATTTGTTCATCACATTGCAACCTTGACTTACGTTCATCACATCACAACATCGAGTAATGTTTATTGCATTGCATCATCATGTATTATTCATCATGTTACAACATTGGAAAATGTTCGTCAATTGAAACATTAGATAATTTCCAACGCATATTGACATCGATTAATGTTTTTCACATTGGTACATTAGGTAATGTTCATCACACTGTTACATTGGGGAATGTTTATATAGATTTGTTCATCACATTGAACCACCATCAAGTAATGTTTGTCACATTTCAATATCAAGTAATGTTCATTAGAATATGGCACTAGTTATTATTCAAGTGTGACATTGCAACAATGGGTAATGTTTGACACATTGCGATGACAGGTTATGTTCATCACATTGCAATATTGAGCAATGTTTATCGCAATACAAATTTTGGGAACTTTTTGTCACATTTTGGTGTTGTTTAATGTTCATCACATTGCAATGCAAAGTAATGTCCATCATATTTCAACATTGTCTACTGTTTAAAACATAGCCACATTAGGAAATGTTTTCCAAATTGTGATTTTAGGTAATATTCATCACAGTGAAACAATCAAGAAATGTCATCACTTTTTGACAATTACAAAATCTTTGTCACATTTCGATAATTAGGAAATGTACATCACATTGCAACAATCAATAAATGTTCATCATATTGTGATAATTTTAGGATATTTGTCACATTGTGATTTGAGGTGATGTTTGTAAAATTGTGATATTCAATAAATTGTTATGATAGTGTGATGTTAAGAAATGTTCAACACATTGTGACATTAGGTAATATTGGTCACATGGAGATATTGGTCAATGTTCTCCACATTGCAACATCTAGTAATATTCATCACAATGCAATGTCAAGCAATCGGTGTCACTTTGTGATGCCAAGCTAGGTTAGTCGCTTTGCAACATTAGAAAATCCCCATTACATTGTGATGTAGGGCAATGTCTATCACAATATGATGTGGAGCAATATTTATCACATTGGAAAGTTAAATAATATAATCAAATTGAGAAATTAGATAATGTTTATCGCATTGCAATATTAGATAATATTCATTATTAATATAAATAATATTATAACACAAATTATTACATTACAACTAATAAATTAAATTATTAATACAATTAATAACTTAATAATTAATAGAATTAAGTTATTATTATTCTAAAAGTTATAATATAATTTATGATATTGAAGGGATATTAGTAAATTATTATAACTAATATACTGAATTTTTTTCAAGTGAATCTAATAATTAGGAATATGTATTTTCCCATTATAAAAAACTAGAATTTCTTTGTGAGATATTAAAAAACAAACAGATATATACAAATTTATCAACAAATACCAAAATGTAATGATTCTGCATTTGATCATTTGAATATATAAAAATTTATCAACAAATGCATCTAATCATTCGCAACAATAATTAAAATTTTGTTCAACTGCCACAGGACCTATGTGTACACGGTATCCCTTGTAATCATAGGTAAATGAAGATATGAGAAGGCATTCTTGTGACTTAATGTATCAACAATTAAAATTTCATTCAATTGCCAATGGAGCTATGCGTAAAGTGTATCTCTTATTCATTCTGCTGCCACTAGTTAATTAGATTTTTAAAATTTCAAAATATTTTAAAATTTGGAAACAAATTAAGGATAGCCTATTTATCCACATAAGGAAAGTGCTTAGGAGTTGGAATTCTCCATTTTGATTTGATGTCAACTCACACTTCCTATTATACTTAGTGCATTGCATGTGCTTCTGTCACTTTATGGATCATAGCATGAAGCTGGTACAAGATTAACGTCATTTGAATATTGCAAGCTGCATAGGGAGGTACAAGAGGACTCAACAAGAGAATTCTATTCGATTGGGAGAGTTGAAAGAAAATGACAGTATAGACCACAAGTCAACAATTATAGCCAAGGGACCAGCCAACACAGATCCCTGGAGATTCTACCCAATAGTTGTAATGACTCGTTCGTTTTTGCTTACAGCAATAGTGGTTCTTTTTGCTTTCTCATGTCAACATATATAAGGTCTGGCACAACCAGCATATTTTTGTAAGTTTTTGTTTACAAGTTGCTTTAGTTAAATGAGATCTTCACAACCTCAAGAATCTGAACCTATGTTACGAGTTTGATTTCCCTTCAGATAGACCAGTAGCATAAAAAATTTAGTCTATATGATCCACATTTGACATAATACAAAATATTTAACATAGAAAGGAAAAAAACATATTTATAAACGTGCCTCATAGCATGAGCTACATCTAATACCACATTCTTGTATATTTGGGACTAGATTCGTAGTCCCAAGAACAAGCCCTTCAAATTCGAGGCTTTTTGGTTACGACATCCTCCTTTTCTCTCTAATGTAGAAAAATGGTGGAAAGAATTAGATCAATTTTCTTGGGATCCTTATGTATTGCTTCCAGCAACAGTTAAAATATCTCAAAATGAAAATCAAGAAGTGGAATATTGAAGATTTTGGTAACATCTCTAAACAAGAGATGACCACCATCTAACAAGAAATAATATCAAATGGCATATATGAGGAATTGGAACATCAAGAAGCAGTCATTAACATCTACCTGGAGGAAATATTGAAGCAAGAGGTAATCCTTTGGAGATGAAAATACTGATTACAATGGCTTATGGAGGGAGAAAGAAAAAACTAAATTGTTCCAAAAATCCATGATAAACCATAGACAAAGTCATATAATATCAAGCATCAAAACACCTAGTCAGCAAAAAGTTGAAATCCATGATGCAATAGCCCAAGAACTCATGAATCATTTCAAAGCCACACTCAAGAAAATAGTGCTAGACAGAATTCTTGTTGTTAGGAAAATAACAAAGCACATTCCCAAACTTGTAATAAGAGAATAGAATGATATCCTTTTGAAGGAAATCACATTCTTTTGCAACAATAATGGAAATTCCCAAATGCAAGTCTTCATGTCCCAACATCTTTACTACTAATTTCTACCAAGCCTACTGGAAAATTCTCGGGTATGATTTTTGGCAAGTAGTAAAAGACTCTTGATTCTCCTCATTTATCTTAATAGATATTTATGCTACCTTTATATCTCTTATTCTTAAAAAATCCTACATTGATTCTCCTTAAAATTTTATGCATATTTCCTATGCAATGTTACGTATAAAATCATCTCCAAAGTTATCACAAACTGAATAAAACTCATTCTCCCTTCACTTAGCTATCTTAAGAAAATTGGTTATGTGGAAGGAAGAGAAATTATGGACAGTATATTACTAGCCCATGAACACATTCATTCACTTATTTCTAATAATTCTATTGGTATGCTCATCAAACTTGATATGTCAAAATCATTTAACAAATTGAGCTAGAAATTTATTTTTCATGTGATCACTACTTTTGGGTTTGCCGAAATATGGATTCATTGGGTTCTTGCTCTCATTTCCAAAACTTTCTTCTCCATCCTATTTAATGGGTCTCCCTCTCCCAATTTTTTCCCCTCAAGGGGTATTAGGCAAGGAGACCCCATTTCCCCTTACATATTTCTCCTTATGGATGGAGTTCTAGGCAAATATATCAACTTAGTCCTACAACCTAGCCAACTAGAAGGTCTTCCTCTTGGTTCTCATGATCTCTCTTCATTGCACCAAAAATGTGTGTATTATACTATTCTCTTGGGCATTCCCATTGTCAAAGAAGCTACTACCCTTTAAAAAATCCTCCAATACTTCTTTAATGCTTCAGGAACCTCCATTATCATGGAAAAATATCAAATCTTTCTTTTTAATAACTTGCCAGATGTCCAAATTTACATGTATCATTTTCTTGGTTTTCAAATGAGCTCTCTTTTGTAAAAATACCTACGAGCCGCTTTACCCAACAATGTCGTCATAAAAAAGGTATGGGAAAATATTCTTCTTAGATTTGAAGTCAAGCATTCTTGTTGGATTTTCAGATCGCTCAATCTATTTGATTGCTTGAGCTTACTCAAATATGTCCTTCAATCCCTCTCCACCTATCTTCTCTCAGCAATGGTAGCCCCCAAATCCATCTTAAACAAGATCATAAATATTTAGCATAGATTACATTGGGGGGGCACCAAAAGAGAGCGAAAATGGGCTCTAATTGCATTGGACAAAAAAATTTGTCTGAAAACAAGGAGGAGGCCTTTTTCTTTACAATTGAAATATACTCAATAGAGACTTAAGTGCTAAAACTTGGTGGAGATGGATCAAAAACCTAGAGGCCTTATGGAGAAAAATGTGGAAGCTTAAGTATTCCCCCAATACCGAGGAATATCAACTCATTGGAATGACATGAAACATCAGGAATTCTCATATCTGGAATGTTTCTTGGAGAAACAAACATCTTGTCTAGGAGCATAGTTTTGGGGAAATAAAAAACGAGACTAGTGCATTGATTTGGGATGACTCGTGGAATCAATGGTCAAAATCAACTCAGAATGAACAAATCTACCCAACCAGTGACTCCATCATCTCCAAGGGCCAAATATTAGTTGCACATTATTGGGACTCATACCCCTGCACCTCTTAATGGTAAAATTGGAATTAATGTGAGGAATAGATTGACCCTCCCTCCCAAAACAATGGCACAATTATCAAGCAAGAATTAGCAAACAAAAGAATTTTGGTTCGGGAGGGAAACGATATTATTCATTTGGGTTATCGTCCTTCAAGTAATTTTAAACTCTCTAAAGCTTGAAATATTCTCACAAGAAAAAAAATGAGTCTGATAAAGGAAAACGACATAAAATAGGGAATCCCAAACACTAGCCCAAAATCACTCTTTTCCTATGGTTTTTATTATGGAATAAAACGTTGACATGGGACAAGCTTCAAAGTCATAGTTTTCAGGGCCTCTCAATACTTCCTTTGTCACTCCAATTTGTAAATTTTTAATCATCTTATTAGCAGCTATAACTTCTCTGCTTCTATCTAGGACCACCTTGCTATGCTCTTTCAATAGATCAACATAATACAAAACAATGTCTTCTCCACTCTACATTTCTAGTGTGACTCCCCTTTTACTAATCCCATTGTCAATAGAGCATGGACAATCATTCAAGCAATCATTCTATGGGAGATTTAGAAGGAGCATAATAAACAAACATTTAATAATATCAGGGCCTCCATAGACTTTATTTGGAAAGCTATCCTAAATAAAATAAGGGAAACAATTTCTTCTCTTCCTTGGTCCTCCAAAGATTGGGAATGCAATCAACCTGAAAAGATCATTCTAACAAAAATGGGTCTCTCCCCCTATTCTTTATGGCAGACTCCCTCTATCCCCAATTTCTTCCCTTCTAACCCTTCCTTTTGGTCCCTCCCCCTCTAGAGGACTTCATCTAACTTAACTTCTACAGGGCCTCGAAAGGAAATTCATGCAAAGCAAGTTATGTTGGGGTTTTTCATGACTCTAATGAGCAAATTTTACATTTTATGCAGGTGTCATAGGCCTTAACACTAATAATGTTGCTGAATTTTGGGCACTAGCCTAGGTTTTCTTAGTTTCTATCCACAAACAATTTCACAAGCTCGTTGTTGAAGGAGATTACAAGACCATTATCAATATCTTCCAGAAAATATAATGTGGATCTGATTCTTCCAAAGTCTCTAAGAGATAGAGGTTGGAAACTCAAATAGATAATACCACAAACCTCTTGGAAAAAATTATAGCTTCCCTCCTCTCTCATGTCTACAAAGAATGAAACAAAGTGGCTGACAAGCTAGTCATTTGGTCTCAGCATAACAATTGATCCCCTTGACTTGGATTGGAGTGAAGACATTCTAGAATCCATTCAAACTCACTATAAAAATATGGCTACAAAGAACCTTATTGTTGAAGAAGGGTTCCCAAGAGTGGGTGTCCTACACCCCCACCCCCACCATCCTCGCCTTGATATGATACCAGCTCACACGAAAGAAAGTTGTAGCACCCACTATACTTTGCACATTGCATGTGCTCTCACCACTTCATTGATCATGGCACAAAGCCGAAAAAGGGTTAAACATCACTTGAATATTGTAGGCAGCATAGGGAAATATAAGAATACTCAACAGGAGAATTATATTAGGTTGGTAGAGCTAGAGGGAAAATTGATAGTATAGAATGCAAGCTGACCATTCTATCCAGGACATCAACAAACATCTCCTTCTCCTTGGATGAGGGTAGTGACCAACCAACGCAGATGCCTGGAGATTCTACCCAATAGTTGTTATGACTCACTGGTTTTTTGGTTGCAGCACTAGTAGATTATTTTGTCTTCTCATGTTGACATATGCCAAGGTCTAGCACAACCAACCTATTTTTATAAGTTTCTATTTACAAGATGCTACAATTAGATGAGGTCTTAGCAACCTCAAGACTCTGAAATTATGTTACTGGTCTGGTTTCTCTTCATGCAAACCAATAATAATAAAAAATCATTCTATGTAATCCTCATTTGGTGTAATTTAAAGTGCCTAACTTCAAAAAAAATTGAATCCATTTTCTTTTTTTTTCTTTTTTAATTTTTTTGATATTATATATTATTATTATTATTATTATTGTTTTTTTCTAACATATAGTTTTACAAATAGTACATCTCTCTTATCTAATAAAATGCTTCTAAACATAAAAATAAAAAATAAAATACTAAAATAACTAAAAATATTTCAAGGCTTGAGGGTTAGCTCAATTGATCGAAGACCCCGTTATTAAGTGTCTTTTCTATTGGGAGGTCATGAATTCAATTCTCTCAAAACCCAAACATTTTTTAAAAGTAAATCAAAATAGGTAATTGCATAATTAATTTTGAGTGATCAAATCATTTTATGTTTAATATAAATAATAACTAGAAAAATTCATATTTAATGTGTATCTACTAATATATTTTTCATTATATATATATATATATATATATATATATATTGGATATAAAAATAATCATATCAATTTTTTTATAAATTAGTTTGTTACTGAACAATTATGTAAACAAATATATTTTATTTCCTTGAGTGTTATAATAAGTATCTAAATGTTATAATAATCATTGTTCAAATATTTTTTTCAATTAACTCTATTAAAATTTAATATGATATTGTTAAGATTATAAATTTATATTATTTGAAAATTATGATAGCCTTTTAAAATGTTGAATTTATTTGTCCATGGGGTCTTGGATAGATGGTGATCAGGTGTTCTGTTAAGATTCTCCTTGATGTGAAGTCACTGGTTCAATTCCCCACCCCAATCGGGATGATATATTGGACATGATGAAGATGTAGTCCTGCCAATCTTACAAAAAATAAATAGGTTGAATTTATTTATTCATTTTAATAGATGTTTTAAACAATACAAAATTAAAATTTTAATTAAAAAAATTCTCACAGTTTCATAAATATAAGACAGAATATATATATATATATATAATAATATAGGTGTTTTGATTTTTTTTTTACATTTTTCCACTCAATTTTATATTTTTTAGAGACGTTTTTAGAGTTGTAAATTATGTTATCTATAAAATTATAATAGCAAAAAAACAAATTATTATTCACCCAAAATGATATCACTACAAAAAAATTAAATAATAAGAAATTACAATATATAATACCCCTCGATAAGTTGTAAATATTTTAATTATTGTTACTAAGAATGACTTGGAAAACTATGGAGCATATGGAAGGCCTGATATGAATATGTAATAAACAGAAGTGTTTATTTTAGTTTCCATATAAATAATATTAACTATGGTTAGCCACAAAATCACTGGAAGTGATAAATGATGGTTTCACTAACCAAACCGTTAGAAGACAATTATTTCTTTCCCTAGAGATAAATAATATCAAATGGAAAAAAGGAAGCAAGAGGGTGAGAGGGAAGAAAACCTAAAGCAACCTTGTGATCTTGGTACCTTGTTAGAGGAGGACCAAGAGAGGAGAATAAAGTTGTAAGTTTGTGTACCTCAGATAGGACATTGTTGAGGTAGGTAGGATGTTGCCTAGTAAAAGGATTCTTGAGCTAGTTGGTTAGTGGAATCCTAGACTATAGCCTGGTGCTTAGTTTAATTCCTAGACTAATACCTAGTAGGGTTCAAGAAGTCTTGGTATAGACATGTTATGGTCATTGTTCAGATAACTGGTTTGGAAGTGCAAACTGGGTCGAGGGGTTCTAGTTGTGAATACCATACTCATTAGTTGGGTGGATCACTCCCTTTCCTGGTGATTGTGTGGTTGGTTTATGAAATTAAGAAAATATAGGTGTTTGATTTATTATATGTGGTAACTTATTTCTGTCATATGTGTGATTAATCCCTATCTATGTTTTGGAGTATAATTTTTTTTGTAACATCAAATTCATTGTATGGATGTCGGTTGCAGTCTTCATTTAGAAAAAATAATTAAATCCAGTGAATCAAGTTAATTTCGGGCCAATTTGGTTAACCAACAACCCAGAAATAGTCTTGGCTTCAGGATGAGATCACTGGAATGAATGAGTAGGTCCCAGGGTTAGGTTCCACTCAAGAGATTTCAAACCAAGTAATATATGTTAAGAGAAAAAAACAATAACAGAATACAATTTTTTCAAGCTGATTCTATACATGTAAATAGAGGACGGTTATAGACAAAATATTACCAATGAAAACAATTTTCCTTGCAAATTGCGATATGTATTATGCTAAAAAATTCCTGTGATAGTCGTAATAATGGACAAGTGGATAAAACCCTAAATTGGGTAGCAATTCATAAATATTCATTGTAGAATAATGAAACAATCATAATATAACATACAACTAAATTACACGCAAAATGTAGTAGAGAAGAGATCCCTAAAAGACTTTAAAATCTAACTCCTTGTTTCTAGAATTGTAAAAATTGGCAACATGGAGGAGATATGAACACGATACAAATAAGAAATCTCTTAAACAAAATTATAAACATGTTAATATTATATAGGAAGATATTCATGTGAAAATTTATAACATGAAATTCTACTGCAGTAACTGATTTATTTCTCATACTTATTTTCCAGAATAAGCTATTCACTAAACTCTTTAGTAAACATTAAAATAAATTCTACTGCAGTTATCACATAATAGCATAAGAAAATAACAATGATATACAAGCACGAGAATCAATCACATCAACACGGTTATTTTTGGACAATTGTCCCCGGAAAAAACCCAATGCGGGAAAACTAGTGCAGCAGTTGAGGGTTTATTTATTAATCTTCAGTGACAACCTCTTTACAAAGAAAGATTCTACGGAATACTGAGACACTTCTAAGAGAAAACACCTGAGACAATTTTTCTCCTCCTCCTGGAGAAGTTCTGACACCCTGGAGACTCTCTACCCTCCTCTACATCACTTCTGTGTCAGCCCGCGTGAGAACTATGTCTCCAGTTGCGCTATCTCACTGCTCTTCCCTCTACGTTGTCTCTCAGAAGCTTTGCATCACTTCTTCCTCAGTCTCTGACTGATGTTGATATCCTCCTCTTCCTTCACCCTGCTACTCTCCCTCTGAAATCGAACTTCTTCTCCTTGAGAATCGATTTCCCTCAAGTTATTAAGTATTTGCCTGGTGTGTCTCCAAATGAATCTCAAGTCTTCTCTTATACTTTTCATGTTGATGAATCAACAATCGAGAATAAGTCCTTAATGAATGGCTAATATTAAAACAGACTTAATCCTTGTCTCTTAGAAGCTTCTCACCATATCTTTATTAATACCCATTAATATTTTTATTTTCCTAAGTTTAGACTTAGGAACCCCATTAAAAATATTAACTATTTTAATAACTTATCATCCAAGTGGAATTTCTCCAAACGATTTCTAGGTCTTGGAGATCTCATGAATATTAGCCGATCTACAAAATTTCAGAGCTCGATCACATCTAATGCTACCCAAAATCAACACTCCCTCTTAGTGAGGAATGTGTTCTAGCAATGCCTCCCAATAGAAGCATCACATTGATCCACGTCATCGGTCCTCTGTGCTATTGATTCTCGGCCCGTTTCCCCTCACCTACTGCGCTGCTACACCCTTTACTACTACCCATGGCACTGCAACTATCACTACGACATATGTACTGCAGCTCCCTCTGAATATGTTGTACCAGCATGCCCATAGCACTGCCACTGCTAACTGTTGCACTGTAACTCCCTATACTATCCGCTTCTACTACTGAAACGAATTCTTAACCATCCCCATCTTCTCCCTAAAATAAACAAACTTTGTTCTTCCTAGAGCCTTGGTGAGAATGTCTGCCATCTGTTCTCTTGCCGTGGTGTGCCTCAACTATACAGCCCCTTGTTCGACACAGTCTCTAATAAAGTGACACCTGATGTCAATGTGCTTCAACCGATCATGAAAAATAGATTATCAGAGAGCTTGATGCAACTCTGATTATCACACAAAATATTGGTCGCTTCCATCCTTCTCCTGAATAGATTCACAAGTAATTTCCTAATCCATATGGCTTCACACGAAGTTGTGCTAGCTGACATATATTCAGCTTCAAATGAGCTCAAAGCTACGGATTTATGTTTCCTACTACACTAGGAGGTCATTCCCAATCCAATGTTGAAACAGTGACCAGTGGTACTTTTCTGATCTACTGAACTTCCAACCCAATCTGCATCAGTGACCCCACTCAGCCTCATGTCATTGCCTTGGGTGTACATTAGTCCATGCTCGATTTTTCCTCGTATACATCTGAGAACATGCTTGATTGTTACCCAGTGTACCCTTTTTGGTTCTACCATGAACTGACTGAGGGTGTTGACAGTGTAACAAATGTTTGTCCTGGTATTGACCAGATACATCAGGGACCTTATGAGCTCCATGTACAAGGTGAGACCAACTTCTTTATCTTCGGATGCATCAATATTCTTCCAGTTGGTAATCATTGGAGTAGCCATAGGTCTACAGTCCTACATTTTGAACCTTTTCAAAATCTTTGTAGCGTATCTCCCTTGTCGAAGGAAAATCCCACCCTTCTGCTGCCAAACTTTTAACCCCAGGAAATAATGCATCAGTCCCAAATCCTTCATGTTGAATTATGTAGCTAGGTTTTCCTTGCAATCTTTGATGAGCTAGGATGAGCCTGTCAGAAAAATATCATCCACATATAACACCAGGATTAGAGGCCCATTCTCTACAACTAGATAGTAGAGGTTAGGATCTGTGTCACTCTTGATGAATCCCATCTTCTGCAAGTAACCATCAATTCGACCATACCGTGCTCTAGGTTCCTGTTTAATCCCATATAAGGTTTTCTTCAACCTACATACATGAGATTTCTTCTCATGTGTCTCAAAACCCTTTGGTTGTTCAATGTATACTTCTTCTATCACCCCGTTCAAGAACGTCATCTTGACATCCATCTAGTGAATCTGCCACCCCATCTGTGCTGCAAGGGATCTCACGGATCTAATAGAAGTATATTTGGCTACTAGGGTGAAGGTTTCTTCGTAGTATATCCCTTCCTTATGAGCATACCCCTTAGCCACAAACTTGGCTTTGTATTTTTCCACACTGCCATCTATAGCATATTTGACTTTGTAGAGCCATCTCAAACCTACAATTGACCTGTCCTGATGCCTAGGTACCACTTCCTAGACATCATTGACCATTATGGAACTGTATTCCTCCACCATAGCATCTACCCATACTTGATATTGAACGCCCTCATGAAAACTATAGGGTTCTCCCACCTGAGTTACTAAGGCTTGGTATCTGTCTGGTTGTCTACACTCCCTTTTATCGTTCCTAGGCGCACCGATGAAATCCTCTGCATCTCGTAGTATTTTTCGAAGTTCTCGGCTCGTTCTTCCACTAGTAGTGGGTATGACTATCTTCTCCTCCTCTTCCTGTGACTCCACCTGTTGTGATACATTTGGAGTTTTTCCTTTAGGAGAAATACCGATGCTAGTTTCTACTGATCGAAGTGGCTAGACCAATGGATCATCTTTTGACTGCTCTTCGAAAGGCATTTCTCAGGATTTCTTGAAAGCTCTGTCCTCCGTGAGCTTTACATCCCGTCGAATTACAATCTTCTTATTCCCTGAAAGATAGACTCTATATGCCTTAGCATTCTTGCTATATCTTCTTCCTCTTTTCTTTACGTATATGGCAGTATGCCAAACTCCCAAATATCCTGAAATGACTCACTTCTGGCTTCTTATCGGTGAAGACACTCTCGAGAGTAATCTTACCTAATGCCCTGTGAGGAGTCATGTTCTGGAAATAAACATTCGTGATGCATGCTTCTGCCCGTAGAAACTTGGGCATATCCTGATCATACAGCATTTCCCTGGCTGCTTCAATAATAGACATGTTCTTCCTTTCCGCTACTCCATTCTACTCCAGAATACAGGGAGTTTTCCACTCCCTTCTGATGCCTTCCCTTGCGCAAAAATCAGTGAATTCCTTATCGATGTATTCTCCACCATTGTCTAAGCGGAATATCTTTATCCTCTTTCTTGTCAGATTCTCAACTAGAGCCTTGAACTCTTTGAATTGACCAAAAACCTCATCCTTGGTTTTTAGAAAGTAGATCCAAGTCTTTCTGAAATGGTCATCAGTGAAGGTGATGAAGTATTCGGCACCACTAAGTGCTTTTGTGGACAAGGTTCTGCAAATATCTGAGTGTATCAATCCTAGAACACTCTTAGCCCTATTGTTACTTCTGGAAAATGTTGCTTTGGCGTACTTGCCTAGTGCGCACTCTCTGCATACATCATCTCGTTTGGTGCTCAACTCTGGAAATCCTGTTATTATTCTTCCAAGAATTCTTAGAGCCCCATGGTGTAATTTTCCCATGCTCACATCCCATAGTTCATTCAAATCATTTTCCCCACTGCTGCCGATTAGTGTCATTGGAGATTTTAACTGTAATTTATATAGCCTGTTACTTCTGACTCCAATCTGGGCCTTCTTTTTCCAACTCGGGTGTTTGACATATACTTTCTGCTTAATGAAGAAAACATCATAGCCCTTGTTTTGAAGCTGAGATACAGAGAGTAATTTCATCCCCAATCCTGGCACATGCTGCACATTGGTTGCTCGAAGTCGATCCCCTGCTTCTGTTTGAAAGACTACAATACTTCTTCCTACGGGGTACATTTTGACTTATTTCCCATGGTGATTTGGAGGTTCATCCTTTCTTCTTGATAATTCAAAAAACATTCTCGTATTCCTGTCATATGCCAAGAAGATCCACTATTTATATACCAAACCTCAGAGGAGGCATAACTCGTTACGCAAGCAACTTCTTCTTCCAGTCTAGAAGCTAACATAGAATAATCATGATCCATGTTCTTCGTGCTCTCTTCTTTCTCTAGAGATCTGTGTGAGTCCCTCTGAGTTGATGCACTGACATCATGCTCCTGACTCATAGCAGATTCTTTAATCTTGTTTCCTGATCTCTACTTTGATACCATGTGAAAATTTCTAACACGAAATTCTATTGCATTAACTAATTTATTTCCCCTACTTATTATCCACAATAAGTTATTCACAGAACTCTTTAGTAAACATTAAAATAAATTCTACTATAGTTATCAAATAATAACATAAAGAAAATAACAGTGATATACAAGCACGAGAATCAATCACATCAACGCAGTTATTTTTTGACAATTGTCCCCGGAAAAATCCAATGCGGGAAAACCAGTGCAGTAAATGAGGGTTTATTTATTAATCTTCAGCAACAATCCCTTTACTACAAAATACTAAGACACTTCTGAGAGAAAACACCTGAGACAATTTTTCTCCTCCTCTTGGAGAATTTCTGACACTCTGGAGACTCTTTACCCTCCTCTGCGTCACTTTTTCGTCACTTCTGCATCAGCCTACGTGATAACTGCATCTCTAGTTGCGTTGTCTCACTCCACTTCCCTCTGAGTTGTCTCTTAGATGCTCTGTGCCACATCTTCCTCAGTCTTTGACTGATACTTATACCCTCCTCTTCCTTCACCCTGCTACCCTCCCTCTAAAATCGAACTTCTACTTGAGAATCGAATTCCCTTGAGTTACTGAGTATTTGCTCAGTGTGTCTCCAAATGATTCCCAATTCTTCTCATATACTTTTCCTATTTATGAATCAACAACCGAGATTAAGTCCTTAATCAACAGCTAAGATTAAAACATACTTGATCCTCGTCTCTTAGAAGCTTCTCACCCATATCTTTATTAATACCCATTAATATTTTTATTTTCCTAAGTTTAGACTTAGGAACCCCATTAAAAATATTAATTATTTTAATAACTCATCATCCGGGTGGAATTTCTCCAAACGATTTCTGGGTCTTGGACATCTCAAGAATATTAGCCCCTCCACAAAATTTTGGTGCTATATCACATCCGATGCTACCCAAAATCAACAATTCAAAGATAAATGTAGACACATATCTAGCAAAGAGCGCTTGCTTGACAGTCGAGAGACTAAGGGAAGAAATATAAATCCTCGACTCTTAGGGATTAATTAACAAAGAACCACATCATGTCAATTTTCATTGCATGCAAGACTGGACATCTTCAAAAAGGGGAACTTTATAAACATGTATTATTCAAACCCATAGTCATGAAATATAGTTATAAACACATGTAGTTGGGGATGGAGGCCATAGAGGGCTAACAACCATAATCCTATAAAATAAATTGAGAATCAAAACCTTGGATGCTAAACCTCATTAGTTACATAATACAAAATTTCCATTCAACAGAATCAAAATTCTTCAAAGAATTTCTTCCTTCAACTAAGAGTTTAGGTCACAAGGTCAAGCCTAAATTTAAACAGTAGCAACTCACAGTCATTAATCAAAAAAACTCTACACAGTAACCCTTTGGAAACATAAATAAAAGAAAAAATACAAGGGCATCATAATTGAATACTGGAAGCCATAGAAAATTGGGGTCACAAAAGCACTAATCCCTGAGTAGAAACAATAAATATTTGAACCTAGAATGTCCAAGGGAGAACAAATAGTTAACAAGTTAATATGACTAGGAGAGACGGTCCTTAAGTAAGGAAGTGAGAAGGAGAAAAACTAAAAGAAATTACCTATAAATGTACTCAGAAGGGTCACCATTTCATGCCTACAAATGGGAACCAGCTCGAAGTGTTAGATAGAAAATGTTAGAGAGTGACAATAGTGAAACAAGTATATATAATAATAAAAAAACTCGTTATGAAGGTAAAGGAAAGTGAATTACCATCTTCCTTAACAGAAGCATAAGATAAGCTCTGGTGCAGTTGTCGTAGTAGGAAAACCGTTGATTCTAGCGCCTGTAATAAATTCCTTGTGTCAATGAAGACAGAAATCAAAGGAATTGTGAATGGCAATGTAAATTGTTAACAATAGTATTTAGGATGACACAATTGCCTCGCCATGCACAATAGTTGGTAAAAGAATGGACAAAATGTGACATAGTCCCCTTGGCTTGCAGAGCCAAACCCTCGTTGGGTAGGAGGCACAACTGAGTGAAGCAACAAGTAAGAAGGGGGAGGCAGTTACCCCAAAACTGCTCAACCTCATCTCCACCATAGGGTCTCAACCCTAGAACCTTACCCGTTGATATCAACATTAGTCCTGGTGGATCGTATCCCAAAAGGGTTAGTGGATACCAATTGTAGGACGTTGAGAAAGTTCCTAAAGGAACCTGATCATCAAAATTTTCAAAATTCTAAGGGTTGGGCATATTGTATTAACATATATTTATATAAAGCATTGAAAATGTATACAATCAACAATAATTAAAATATTATTCTAATGTTCTCGCAATAAGAGAATAAAGTCCAACTGAGTTAAATCAACCATGATCTTCAAGGGGTTTCTCACACACACATGTATATATATCCAAAGGGAGTAACATTGAAAACAAAAGAAAAAAACATTAGGTTCATATATATATATATATATATATATATATAATTTGAAGCGCATCATAAAAAGAAGGAAAAATAAACATACCACCATAAAACCATCATGGCTCTAGGTTAGAACAATAATTAGTATTTTGATTATTAGGATGAAGTGAAATAAAAGAAAACAAAATTTTATTCAATTATGGACGATGCGGAAGCCATATTTATGACTTAAAAATGGTAAAACAAAACTAAAAATTAGGATAAATGTTACAAGTGGTATAATAGTTGAAGAATCCAGCATTGTGGCATGTTTAGGGGTAAATAATAACAAATCGTGTTGTGCTTCACAATAAAGAACCCTTACTTACAAAAATTGATATGTTGGGTGCCTAGGAGAGAAAACAGTTGTTTGGACGAATTATTAGGCCGATAGGCCTTCCTTTGAGTGAGACTTTCGTCGTCCTTTTCTTTCTAACGTTGACACCTGTCGTGCAATTTCTGTTTATTATCTTTGTCATTCTACCGAAAGCAACTGCTGGAAAGTCGTATCCACTTACCTAGTGGAGTTGTAATTGACAACCGATAAACGCAAGGAAAATACACATGGTATATGCGTCGTTGTCATTCTTTAATAATGGAAAACAACAGTGTTGCTTTCTGCACCGTTTATCACGCTGGGGATGGATACGTGTAACATGCTCAGCATATATATCGTGAAAGTTCTAAAACTTTACCTTGAAAAGTCTGGTTGAATGCACTCCAACCGTTCTTGCATGTCTTCTAATAAACTCTATTCATTTGCGTTAAACTCATGAGTATCCCTGCTAGGAGTATGAAATGAGATAGATGCATCAGAAAAACATAAGCGTGCAATCCGATTAATGTATGCAGGTGAACATAAGTGATGAATTCTGCGCAAGATCCAGAGGGGAATGCTGGCGATTTTAAATCTCGAATTATCAGATTAGTCTTCCTCAGCCCGCTGGCATTGGGCGTGGTTTTTGTGGTGAGCTTGTTGGTCGTGCTATTCACAGCCAGAGGAATTGTGCCATATATCCTCCTCCCACTCCATGGCGACGTATTTGTCTCTTTTGTTGCCTGGAAATTGATCTCCAGGTGGCAGAGAACGCGAAAACAACAATCTACTGAAGGTGCCAACGTATTCAACGGAGAATATCTGAAGAATCTGACTGGCCTTCCTGCAATATTCGCTTACGAGAGCATTGAGATAGCCACAGGCGGGTTCAGCAAAGAAATTGGAAAGGGAGGATTTGGGGCAGTTTATGAAGGAACTTTGATGGATGGTACACTGGTGGCCGTAAAATGTCTGCTCAACGAGTCGAGGCAGGGACAGGCAGAGTTTTGTGTAGAAATCGCCACAATATCGTCCATCAATCATTCGAATCTTGTGAGATTGCATGGAATTTGTGTAGAAGGTGCTCATCGTATTCTGGTCTACGAATTCATGCCCAACGGGTCTCTTGATAAATGGTTGTTCGGCCTAGGCAAGTGTTTAGATTGGAAAACTAGATATTCAATTGCTCTGGATACCGCCCGAGGACTTGCGTACTTGCATGAGGACTCGAGCCTTTGTATTCTACATCTAGACGTTAAGCCTCAAAATATTCTGCTGGATGAGGATTTCAAGGCGACCGTGTCTGATTTCGACATGGAAAGATGTCAAAATAGAGATATATAAAGCCACTTGGTGACAGTGGTGAAGGGCACGATTGGATATATGGCGCCCGAATGGCTTTGGGGAGTGTAGTGGTTCCAACTAGGGTACTAGACTAGACTCTATATTTAATATCGACCGAGGTGCGTAAGCTTAGAGGCGTGGTCTAAAATATATAGACATAAAGAATCTCTGGCCAAGTGATTATGATGTAGGTTACAAGGCTTCTTTACGGAAGACCGGAATATGTAGCCTATCATTCACACACCTAGATTACCCTACTGATATGCTTGATTACAGTGCTTGTTATGAGATGCATCTATCAAATCAAACCATGAACCTAAGTACTGTGTATGACTGTAACAATGATTTTAACCTCCTTACAGAGATATCACCCAGAAAACCCTTGTTTGGTAAACACACACAGCATGCAAAGATATTTACACTATCAAACTATATAAAGAGAACATAAATGAACTGTGAAACAAAACAGAGTTTATGATAATGTCTCCATAAGTCACACAGGGATCGAATCCCTTACAAGACTCCCTTCCAGATCCTAGTGCTGACCATTCAACATAACCATAAACCATTCATAAGCGCACACCATATACATTCAATGAAAATCAAAGGCTATGGAAATCGAAAGCTATGTAACTGCTATGCAAACCATAGGCTGTGTAAATCGAAAGCTATGTAATCGTAACTGTGATGCAAACCATATGTTATATAAATCGAATCCAATATAAATACTGTGCGAACATGTGATAACCGAAATGTAACAAAACAAATGAACAGTATACCAATCGAAGAACGCAGGGCCCATCCGCGTCCTAAGGGTACACTGGCTATAACCGATCAACTATCAAATCAATGCAAGAGGTATACACACATCGTGACTGTGAATAGGTCTTTGTATTAACTTAAAACTCTGTTCTGAGAAAACGATTCAACGATTAACCCCTCAAACATTAACCTGACTGTATTTACATATGCATACGCACAGCCATGTCATCGATACAATGAATGTACATTCAGCTGTTGCCGCTTTTATTACATAAGCCTTTTCAAAATGTTTCCATGCTAAGTGTTTCAAAAAGAACAAAAACTAAAAATGAAAATGGAACGATGCTGTTGCTGCTTTTATCTGCCAGAGTGCCCTGCTTTGACTTGAGTTGACCGCATACATAGGAGGTTCGATTTGGCTGGGAGATAGGTGTTTGTCCATGCTTGGACATTCTGCTTTTCGTCCATGCCTTTCGTTCTAGCTCATCTGCTGCGCCACATGTCAAACGATAAGCTCATTACAGGATGTGGGTACTTCCTGTAACCATGTCATCAAAAACTTCCAATTCTTGAACATAAAACCCCTAAATTAATTTCTATGCAATTTAATAACTATAAAACGATTAATAATCAATATTCAAGGATTTTGAGGGATATATGATGAAAATGTATGGATAAATGATATGTTTTTGGGAAGGAAAAAGGGTCTTGGGATGATACCAACATCTCTCCCCGACTTAAGGACTTAGCATGTCCTCATGCTACCCCAGAAGTACTCCCCTTGAACTTTGTCCCTGCATGGATCTCTGCTGCCTTGAGCAAGGTATCTACATTCTTCTTCACCTGGTGATCTTTCTGTCCCTTGAGCTCCTGCTTTAACTTTTTATATTTTTCTTTAAGAGCCTTCTTCTGATTGTACCACTTAGTGGCCCAGTTGGAAATCTCAGTTTGCTCAATCTCCAACTCATTGATTCTTTCCTTTAGCTTTTCATTTGTTTTCTTTGTTTCTTTGCTTTGCGCCCTGAGCATTTCATTTTCCCTTTTAATAACTTTTTCCAACATGTTAGCTTCCATGAGCTCTTCCTTCAATTCTTCAATTTGTTTTTCTAATTTCTTCTGTCTTTTGGTGGGAGGTGGTGAACATTTTTCCTGTTTGTTACGGCTCTCTACCTCCATGTCAACTTCTGGTGCTGGTAGTGAATGGTCACCACTCTCAACATCTATTTGTGCAGGTGCATGAGATTCAAACTGGTCTTCTTGCAACTGAGTTTTTGGTGTCCTCCTTGTTCTTCGTGAGTAGGTGGTAAAAATTTTGTCTTTCTCAGCCCTCTTGGCATCCTCTTTTTGCATGTTCCTGGTCCTTATGCTGCCCACAGGTAGAGGTGCTCTGCTGGCTTTGGACACTGGAACTTCCTCATCAATGTCCTTCATAAACCCTGAATCTTCTTGCACTTCCTCTTTTTCCTCCTCATCTCTGATTTGATTGACAGCTAAGAATTCTTTCCATGGCTTCCCTCGCTTCTGCAACTCATGTTCAATGAGGATTTTAATTAAGCCAAAATGGTACAGGCTTTTGTCTTCATTCCCCTTTTGCTTCTGGATAGTTTTGGCCATCTTTGTTAAACTTTGCAGCAGAAAATATGGCACACTGATTACACATTGTTTCTTTAAATGGAGGAGTAGCTTGATGTGGTATAGATAAACAATACTATACCTACCTTCACAGGTTATGAACTTTTGAAGAATGTAAACCATTTCATCCCAAGGATGAACTAACCAGCTTCTTGGAACACCCTTCTTCCAGTTTACTGAGGAAACTCTAGATCTGGACATGAACTGTGTCCATGATTTCTCCTTAAATTGTTTGGTTTTAAAGTACTTCTCTCCTTCAGGACTAATTCCAATTGCCTGAGCTATAGTATCCTCTGAGATTCTGAAGGAGAAGTTGCCTATTAGGGCCTTTTCTCCATTAAAGGTGAAGTCAAATTGCTTGGTGATTTCCTCATTACTCCCATGGAATTTTTCCAGAAAAGGTAACCACTGTGTTTCTCTAAGAATCTCAATGCAATCCTCATGGTATTGTGAGCTGTCGAATATACTGGGTTCGACCCTATTAGTCATGGTGATGGCAGAGGGTTGTGCCTCTAACCCTTCTCTGTCTATACTCTTTAAAATTTAAACACAGAAATGTCGAGTTGGTTACCTGGTATATATCGCTTCCTTCAGTCTTCAATATGGTGCTTGGCCGGTCGATATGACTATGATGGGAGTTAGAAATAGAATGGTGATGCTTTCCCTTTTCGGCGCTCACTGGTTTCACTGTGTAAACCGACCCTAAACGGTGATACTCTCCTCGGCGCTCCTTGCTTCAGATTTTCACTTTGTAACTCCACCCAAATGATAATAATCTCCTCGCGCTCCTTGCTTCTGATTCTCACCTTGGAAGTTATGGGAATCGAGGGTGGAAAGGATGGTGAAATAACCCTGTACTCACTTCACAATGTAATCATTCATTTAAAAAACAGAGTGTTGTACGCTTGCATACATGTTACCACAAGAACGCTGAGAGCGTACCCATAGTGCTGGGCTATAATGCTGGGTGGCGAAGTTATGATTCGGTTGTGTGTGGAGTAAAATATATATAGGCCGCTTATTATGATTTGACTGTATGGAGTGAAATATATATATAGGCCACTTCCACATCTATCTCATCCTTTGTATTTAAAAATACACAGCTCACCACGTGCCCTTTTCAATTAGTATTCGGTCATATAGAGAATGTTGGTATGCCTGTAGGGTATATGACAAGGTGGATGTGTTGGTAATGGGTTTTAGGGATATGAATAGGTTAATGTAGGGGAATGATGAGAACTGGTGGGATAAGGGTGATAGATTGATGTATATAGGTTTCCTTGAAATCAATTACAACAGCTTATAGTCACCAAAGTTACATTAAAAACCAATCTAGGAAATTAAATGTTTAAGAACATAAATACATTACTCCTTTGTTGATCATTTGACATGCTGAGTTGCTAATCCTTTTTGACTGTTCTTTTTGACAGGTCCTCTGAGGGAGATTGAATGCACAGGTCTTTTGAGAAAAAATTTTGAAGATGTAACAGGTCCCTTTGAAAAATTTGAATGTACAGGTCCCTTAGAGAACTGAAGATGTTCATGCAGCTCTTTGTATTGTTACAGGTTCACTGAGCTTGCCATTTGCTGAAGTGTTGGTGCCCAAATCCTTGTAAAATCTTGGTGGAAGTCTGTTGAAGTAGCCTTTGGTGTCAAAAACTTTTTTTTTAACAGGTCCCAACTGAATGTTTTAAACAGGTCCCATTACTGCTGGTGTTGGTAGCATAGATGTCTGAACAGAACAGGTCCCCCTGCAAAATATTTATAACCAGGTCCCTCTGAAATAAAATCATGACAGAACAGCTTATTTGTTAAAGTCTGGAATTACTGCTGGTAACAAGCTGCTGTTGGAAATTTACAGTGAAATATAGAATAAGAAATCTGAAGAATTTACAAGGGAGAGATAAAAGTAACAAAACAGATGCCTCTCTCCCCGACTTAAAGTTTGACTTGTCCTCAAGTCATGATTCAACTGAGAAATGAAACAGTGAACAAAAGAAAGAGAATTCATACCTGCCAATAAATTGGTTTTCAGGTAGGAATTCGGGGTTAGATTGTGCCAGATACTGGTTTTCACATCTAACCCATTATTATTATTATTTTTTAGTTTTTGTTTTATTTATTTATTTTTTTTATATTTTTTTATTTTTGTTTTTTTTCTTTTTATTTTTCTTTTTGATTTTGAAATTGAAAGGAAATGAAACTAAGGCAGTGATACTGCAGCTGAGGGCTGCAGTATCTCAACCTCTTCTTGCTGAGATAGTGTATGGAGAAAATCTTGCTTGTTGATGGGCTTGTTGTACAGCTTCAGGCGATGACCGTTGACTGTGAAGGAATGACCTTCGCCATCAATAGTTTGGAGCTTTACTGAACCATTGTCATAAGCCTGAACAATTTCATAGGGGCCCATCCAATGGGTGGTGAACTTAGCTTTATGATCCTTGAATTTTGAATCAAAAAGCAGAGCCCAGTCACCTTCCTTGAAGTGCTTCTTCTTAATGTGTGAATCATGCCATTGCTTCCTGTGCTTTTGCATGAGGATGGTGGTTTGTTCTGCTTGCTGCCTCATCTCATCCAGCTGGTTCAACTGCTGGATTCTCTCTTTTTGTGCTTGATCCAAATCAATTAGTAAATCTGCAGCTAATTTAAAAGTGTGAATTTGGAATTCAATAGGAAGCATGACATCCTTACCGTACACCAATTGGTATGGTGTAAATCCGGTGGTATCTTTCCAAGTAATCCGGTAAGCCCAGAGTGCCTCTTTGAGCTTTTCTTCCCAGTTTTTCCGATTCATTGCAACAGTTTTGGTAATGATCCCCTCCAAAGTCTTGTTGGTTGATTCCACCTGCCCATTGGCCTGTGGATGGTAGGGGGTACTTTTCCTATGCTTTATTTGGTACTTGTCTGTGATTTCCTTCATGAGCTTTGAGGTGAATTGAGTACCTTGATCAGTGACAATTTCTCTTGGCACTCCATACCTCACAAAGATCTCCTCAAAAAGGAAATTGACTACTGTGTGTTCGGTTGCTCTTACCAGTGCTTTTGCTTCTGCCCACTTTGTGACGTAATCAGTACATACTAGGATGTACTTCTTACCATTAGAGGTTGGGTTGATAGGTCCTATGAAGTCCAGAGCCCACTTATCAAATGGTTCTAAGTGAACTTGGGGCTGAAGGGGCATCTGATCGGTAGCCATTGGTCTGCCCATTCTTTGGCAACTGTCACAACTCTTTACATACTTCTTGGCATCCTTGAAAATGGATGGCCAGTAGTATCCAAGAGTAAGAACTTTGAAGGCTGTCCGCTTCGCTGCAAAATGCCCACCACATGGTTCATCATGGCAAGATTTTAAAATGTCAATTACCTCATCATTTCGTACACATCTCCTAATGATCATATCAAAACCAGTGTAAAAGAGATCGCCATTAAGCCATGAATATCTAGCACTTTGTTTGATCAGTCTTTTCCTTTCCTTTGCAGTGAAATGTGGAGGTGTTCTACCTGTAGACAAGTAATTAGCTAAATCAACAAACCAAGGAGTTACTATGGAAATTGCAAATAAGTGCTCATCCGGAAAAGAATCCTCAACAGGAACAATCTCACCTGGATTTTTCAGTCTAGACAGAAAATCTGCCACCTGGTTTTCTTTGCCTGGTCTATCTAACACTGTGATGTTAAATTCCTGTAACAATAGTAACCATCTGGTAACTCTGCCACTAGTTATTGGTTTATTCATGAGATGTCGAATGGCAGAATGATCAGTATGTACAAAGACTTCATAACCAGTTATGTAATGGCGGAATTTATTCACAGCATAAATGATGGCAAGTGTTTCCTTTTCTGTAACTGTATAGTTTAGCTCGGCAGGTGTGAGATTTTTACTAATGAAATAAATTGCATATGTACAAGATTCTTCTTTTTGGCCTAAGGATGCACCTATTGCAGTGTCAGATGCATCGGTAAAAATATGAAATGGTAAACTCCAATTAGGCCCTCTCAGGACTGGTGCGGTAGATAGTTTGTTTTTGAGTTGTTCAAATGCATGTTGGCAGTTCTCAGTCCAATTGAAAAGTACATATTTGGCTAGAAGTTTAAACAAAGGTAAGGCTATCTTGCTAAAATGTTCAATGAATCTGCGGTAATAACTAGCATACCCAAGAAAACTTCTTACCTCTCTCTGATTCTGTGGAATAGGCAAATCGGCAATAATCTGGATCTTGGCTGGGTCAACCTGGATGCCTTGAAAAGAGATATAATGGCCCAACACTATCCCTTCATTTAACATCATGAAGCACTTTTCGCTGCTGAGGGACAGGTTAGCTTCAATACACCTTTTCAAAACTCTCTCTAGATTTTCTAATGCATGTTCAAAATAATTGCCATATACTGAAAAATCATCCATATACACTTCAACACAATCATGAATCAAATCAGCAAAAATAGCTAACACAGCTCGCTGAAATGTAGCTGGAGCGTTACAAAGTCCAAATGGCAAAACATTGTAGGCATAGGTGCCCCAAGGACAGGTGAAGGTGGTTTTGTCCTGGTCTTCAGAGGCAATCCGGATCTGGTTGTAGCCACTGAAACTGTCAAGAAAGGAAAATGATGATTTGTCGGCTAGGGTGTCTAACACTTGATCAATGAATGGCAGTGGGAAGTAGTCTTTGAGCGTTGCTTTGTTCAGCTGTCTGTAATCAACACAGATGCGCCACTTGCCATTTTTCTTGGGCACAATAACCAATGGGGATACCCACTGACTGTCAGAAATAGGATATATAAAGTTGACTCTCAAAAGTTTTTGCAACTCCTCTCTGACAATGTCTTGGAGCATGGGGTTCATTCTTCTTTGTGGTTGCCTCACCGGTTTAATGGTGCTATCTTTGTAGATGTGGTGAGTGCATGTGTCGGGGTGAATCCCATGCATGTCAGTGTAATCCCAAGAGAAGGCTTTTTGGTACTTCGTCAAGAGTCTAATCAATTTCTCTTGTCGAGATGAGTCTAGGTGGTTGCCTATGTTCAAAGTTTTCCCTGGACTCATCTCTATGACTTGACTCTGTGTATTGGTGATGGATTGAACTGGAAAGATGTCATGAAATGTAGATTGCAAGGAGTGGATAGTGCATGTTTCTTGAAAGTTTTGAGCCAGAAGTACATCTGCAGCATTATATTGTTCATTTCTCAAATTTTCAGATACATCAGGTTGAGAAAGAAATAGTTCTACCAAATCATTATTGTCTTCGTGGAAATCATAGATCTGGTCAATGCTAAAAACAGATTGTACTTCCTCTTTGTCATTAAATTTATCATCAAGCCACAAGTTATGTGTTACTGCAGGTGATTGTGCCGATGGATAGAGGGTGAGTTGTTTCCTTTCGGTCCCTCTAGAGATAATCATGTTACCTGATCGGCATCCAATAAATGCATCAGCAGTCGCTAACCATGGTCTACCTAGAATGATAGGATGTCCTCCTAGATTGGATTTGGGTTGAAGGACTAGGAAATCCACTGGATACTCCCAAGAGTCCAGTGAGACAATGATATCTTCCAAAATCCCCTCAGGAATGACTTTGGACCTATCAGCTAGTTCAAGAACAATCGTGGTATGTTGCAAATTCATAAGCTGGAGTGTTCTCATGGTTTCAAGGGTCATGACATTGATTGCGGCTCCTAGATCTATCAAGGTGTTTGGAATCCGTATGTTGTTAATGATGGTGGTCACTTTTGGAATGCCCGGATCAACATACTTCTCCATGGAGATGGTATTGGTCATAAGGTCTGCTAAATTTCCTAAAACATGAACGGTCTAAGGATCAATCCTGTTTCTAGCGGGTTTCTTGAGACACATGTCTTTGATGGCTTTGGTGTAGATAGGAATGTCCTTTATAGCTTGCAGCAAAGGGATTTTTATGTAGACAATTTTAAGTTCATCCAAGACATCAAATTGTGGTGGAGGCAGTGGTGGTTTTACTTGGACCAAACGGTCTGGAAAAGGTGGGTGCAGTTATTGCATCTGTTTGTCCTTGGTTTCACTGCTTGGTTTTCTTTGAGTTGTCATTTCATTTTCTTTTTCTAAGTTTTCTTCTTGCTGATCTGTTATTGGAGAATCCTTTTGAAGCACCCTACCAGACCTCAGATTAATGTTTTGCAAAGGCAGTGTGGAGTAGGAGGTTCCTTCCTCTACATTATAGGCTGGCCTCTCTGCTCTATTGTTCGGATTTGGGACAGTTTGAGCAGGTATTTGTGTGGGTCTGGGAGGCTGTGGGGTAGTTGGAAATTGAAGTTGTGGTACATTTATTTGTGGAGGAGCAGGCAGTGTTTGTTGAGCAGGTTGGGGCTGATAAACAACTTGTTGAGGGTGCTGCTGATATGGCTGTGAATGTGATGGATATGGCTGTTGGTACTGCTGATATGACTGTGAGTAAGGTGGGTATGATTGCGGATATGGATGGTAGGATTGGGAATACTGTTGAGACGGTCTCCATTGATTTTGTTGTTGGTTTCCATGCTGCCATGGCGTAGGTATATTCCATGAGTTTTGTGCATACATCTGATCATTCATAGGAAATTGCATATTTTGATTAGGAAACATACCTTGGGGTGCTTGCCTTGGCTGCCATGGTCGCTTTGCACCCATGTAGTACACGTTCTCCATCTCTGTGCTGGCTGCCATGTTACAGTTCTGCAAAATTTTAACTTTAGGACAGTTAAACATATCATGATGCTCAGTACAGAAAGCACATACTTGGATATTCTCTAGAGGGCAGTCTTTTAATGCATGTTTCTTGCGACACTTGGGGCAGAAAATAGCCATGATATTGTCTTCTTCCTCCTGTTTCTTTTTGGCTTTTAAGGTATCAATTTGGTTTCCTAGAGTGCTCAACAAATCTGTTTTGAACTCTTCTAAAAGATTACCAATTTCAGCCCGGGTGACACTAGCAGAGGCAGTTTTTGTGACCCTAGATGACAAGGTTCTCTTTCCCATTTTGGCTTTACTTCTTGAATATTTTTCACACAGTTCAGCTATTTCTTCAAAGGGTAAGGCAAAGATGTCACCTTTTCCCATTAAGTTGAGATCATCCATGTATTCTTCCCGGATACCTTTCAAGAATATTGTGCGGACTAGATCAGGAGGCATTGTTCGGTGTTTAGATTTTTGCAAGTTATAGACAAACCGTTCTAGATATTCTTCTAAGGTTTCATCCTCCTGCTGACTCATTATAAAGATGTCATCTTTAGAGTCTTTGGATCTGCAATAAGGCTGATATTTCCTCAGAAATATTCTCCTCATGCCATCCCAATCTACTATGGCATGCTCACCTAGCCCCATAAACCATTTCAAGGCTGCTGCCTTTAATGTGGCTGGAAACAATCTGAGTCTATGAGCATCATCCGTATAGCCATAAGTTCGACATACAATGTCAAACTTGAATAAGAATGAGTCCGGATCCTCTGAAGCCATACCATAGAAATTGGGTAGCACGGATGGGGGTATATTTTTCATTTTGATCTCCTCATCCTCCTGTGGTTCTTGTATAGGGAATTTAAAAGTTGATTCCTCCTCCTCTTGATGGGGAACTGATCCAGATCCCTCCTCAGCCATTCTAATTGGTCTCTTGGTGTCTCTTGGTGGAAAAGAGAGAAAGGAAGATTGCTTGGTAATGGTACTACTTTTCCCTTGTGTAGAAGATTTAGGAAAGGGTTGCTGCTGTGATTTATGTGCAAATAGAGTTTCCCTCTCAGCAAGAGTAATGTGTTGTCCTGAATAAAATCTTTCTGCCAATGTTTGAATATCCTCCTCAGATGGTGTTGTATTCCCTGGAGAGTCTGCTCCTGATGATGATGGGTTAGTTTTGAGATGGTGGGGGGTTCTTACAAATCTCCCTTGATTGTCCCTAAGTCTAGGCATAAATGAACATGATTTCTAACTGTGTTTTTGTTTGTTTTTGTGTATTGAAATTTTTTTTCTTTTTGTTTGAATCCTTTACGTACCCCTCCCCGGCAACGGCGCCAAAATGTAGTGGTTCCAGCTAGGGTACTAGACTAGACTCTATATTTAATATCGACCGAGGTGCGTAAGCTTAGAGGCGTGGTCTAAAATATATAGACATAAAGAATCTCTGGCCAAGTGATTATGATGTAGGTTACAAGGCTTCTTTACGGAAGACCGGAATATGTAGCCTATCATTCACACACCTAGATTACCCTACTGATATGCTTGATTACAGTGCTTGTTATGAGATGCATCTATCAAATCAAACCATGAACCTAAGTACTGTGTATGACTGTAACAATGATTTTAACCTCCTTACAGAGATATCACCCAGAAAACCCTTGTTTGGTAAACACACACAGCATGCAAAGATATTTACACTATCAAACTATATAAAGAGAACATAAATGAACTGTGAAACAAAACAGAGTTTATGATAATGTCTCCATAAGTCACACAGGGATCGAATCCCTTACAAGACTCCCTTCCAGATCCTAGTGCTGACCATTCAACATAACCATAAACCATTCATAAGCGCACACCATATACATTCAATGAAAATCAAAGGCTATGGAAATCGAAAGCTATGTAACTGCTATGCAAACCATAGGCTGTGTAAATCGAAAGCTATGTAATCGTAACTGTGATGCAAACCATATGCTATATAAATCGAATCCAATATAAATACTGTGCGAACATGTGATAACCGAAATGTAACAAAACAAATGAACAGTATACCAATCGAAGAACGCAAGGCCCGTCCGCGTCCTAAGGGTACACTGGCTATAACCGATCAGCTATCAAATCAATGCAAGAGGTATACACACGTCGTGACTGTGAATAGGTCTTTGTATTAACTTAAAACTCTGTTCTGAGAAAACGATTCAACGATTAACCCCTCAAACATTAACCTGATTGTATTTACATATGCATACGCACAGCCATGTCATCGATACAATGAATGTACATTCAGCTGTTGCCGCTTTTATTACATAAGCCTTTTCAAAATGTTTCCATGCTAAGTGTTTCAAAAAGAACAAAAACTAAAAATGAAAATGGAACGATGCTGTTGCTGCTTTTATCTGCCAGAGTGCCCTGCTTTGACTTGAGTTGACCGCATACATAGGAGGTTCGATTTGGCTGGGAGATAGGTGTTTGTCCATGCTTGGACATTCTGCTTTTCGTCCATGCCTTTCGTTCTAGCTCATCTGCTGCGCCACATGTCAAACGATAAGCTCATTACAGGATGTGGGTACTTCCTGTAACCATGTCATCAAAAACTTCCAATTCTTGAACATAAAACCCCTAAATTAATTTCTATGCAATTTAATAACTATAAAACGATTAATAATCAATATTCAAGGATTTTGAGGGATATATGATGAAAATGTATGGATAAATGATATGTTTTTGGGAAGGAAAAAGGGTCTTGGGATGATACCAACATCTCTCCCCGACTTAAGGACTTAGCATGTCCTCATGCTACCCCAGAAGTACTCCCCTTGAACTTTGTCCCTGCATGGATCTCTGCTGCCTTGAGCAAGGTATCTACATTCTTCTTCACCTGGTGATCTTTCTGTCCCTTGAGCTCCTGCTTTAACTTTTTATATTTTTCTTTAAGAGCCTTCTTCTGATTGTACCACTTAGTGGCCCAGTTGGAAATCTCAGTTTGCTCAATCTCCAACTCATTGATTCTTTCCTTTAGCTTTTCATTTGTTTTCTTTGTTTCTTTGCTTTGCGCCCTGAGCATTTCATTTTCCCTTTTAATAACTTTTTCCAACATGTTAGCTTCCATGAGCTCTTCCTTCAATTCTTCAATTTGTTTTTCTAATTTCTTCTGTCTTTTGGTGGGAGGTGGTGAACATTTTTCCTGTTTGTTACGGTTCTCTACCTCCATGTCAACTTCTGGTGCTGGTAGTGAATGGTCACCACTCTCAACATCCATTTGTGCAGGTGCATGAGATTCAAACTGGTCTTCTTGCAACTGAGTTTTTGGTGTCCTCCTTGTTCTTCGTGAGTAGGTGGTAAAAATTTTGTCTTTCTCAGCCCTCTTGGCATCCTCTTTTTGCATGTTCCTGGTCCTTATGCTGCCCACCATGTTCTTGGGGTCCTTAATAAATATAGTTAAAGTCTATAAGCACTATTTTAAGGCATTACCGCACACCTCAGTAACTAATTGAATCATTTGCACATTCCTTGTCTTTTGGTGAGCGCGTTGGGACTTTTACAAAAGTTGTCTTATGGATCAAAGAAATAGATGTATCTATTGTGTTTCTTTGCTTGTTTAAAACTTTTGAACAATTGATATCGTTCGACGTTTATGTAAATTAATCAAAGTCTGGCCAATTTTAGCTGAACAATCCATTGCTACTGCGTTGTAGCATTTCTTTTTGCATTCTGGTCAGGTGAAGCAGTAAACCTTGGTGCATATTTAGCTATAATGGCCCTAGTGTCTTTTAACTCCTGAATTTATATTTTATGCGACAACCGAAGAACTTGTAGCTTGTTAATTGAAAAGAAAAACTTATTGTTGGATGATAGAGCTTGACATTATTCTTGTGGTTGATCTCTATCGGATGAGTTTATGATTATTGAGTTAGGACAATGGCAACATCCTTAGGTTCTATATGCATTTTATTATCAATATAATATTTTACATAATATTTCTCACTGTAACTGGAAATGGAATGATGTTCATCTAAATTACACTCCATTGGTTGACATTGGAATGATGGCCATCTTAATTACACTTCATTGGCTCACTGAAGAGTAGAATATGTAAACGACTTAAAAGTGATTATTGATGAGAGGATGAGATTTACCATTTTGTTCTTTATGTTATCTGCAGAACATAAAACACATATAGTTCAATAGCAGATATTGGTTGTGAACCAAAACAAGTTCTAACCGATCTAATAAAATTGAAACTTGAATAGCTATTGTAACGCATGTGATAACAAACACTACTTATGAGAACAATAGTGTTTGACAATAGAATTCTAATTAAAAACTTTGTATTTTCTTTGGATTAATACAATTGTGTCTCTTCTTGTGGTCACTCGTTTTAGTGACCCACTGGTGCTCACTAGAGCTGAAATTTTTCTTGTCCTTGCCTTTGGAGCAATTGTATGTGTGTGGAAGTAAAAGCAATTATGATATCGCTATTGATTTGCCAGACCATTGTTATGTACTTTTTTAGGTTTGAAGATGTGTAACTTTTCGTTTAGCTTGGTACATTCTCTTGTATGCCACTTTAATTTGAATTTGTCAATATCATAAGTCCAGTAGCGATTTAAGTGTATGTCTGCATGGCAGAACTGTTTGCATGCAGAACTGCATTGGGCTTGAACTTTTCTAAAAAATTACATTGTATTTAAAGAAATATGATGTCCAGATAGCATAGAACTCCAAACATCAAATCTCTTTACTCCTTGTAGGCTTGAACCAATATCTCTTTTAGGGAAATTCAACAACTCTAATTTAATAATCCTATCGGCCTCTCTTTGAACCTTTTGGGACAATTGCTAGTATATTAACACATATTACTTCATAAATCATATCCCTTGAGTGTTGGATAGTAAGTAGAGAGAGAAGTTTATGATTTGTAATGACATCGAAGTGGGTGAATGCATGAAGATGGGTTACACTTTTGGGCCAAATGTGGCGATGAAATTTCAAGTTTTTTCCTTTTTTATCGAATTGCAACCCTCACAATTAATATAATCATTGTGAATTTTGATTTAGAGTAAAAAAAAAATGTGGAAAATTATGGTTTTGTCCTAACGATATTTTTTGCAAAAAAATTAGTGTCATATAGTCTCTCAATTTTCCATTAAATGCAATATATGTCCTTGTAAATTTTCGAAAAAAAATAGGCGGTATGTGTGTGTTCACGTAGCATAACTTAGTCTAAAATGTGTAATTTTTAATATATATATCTATATATATAAGCATGATCTACACAAAGGGAATTTTTTCATATTAAAAATTTATTTTTTAATGCAAAATTGTATTTTTTTCGAAGTTCGCGAATTAATATTTCAATTGCATTTTGGAGACACGTGTTCACATAAGATTTTTTTCAACTCTTTAAATAAATTGAAAAGCCAAGGGTACCCATTTGAAGAGGACTCGTAAACAAACATAGTGGTATTTTTTGAAAAAATTTCATTGTGTATATTTTGTGTTATTGATTTTTTATTCAACACCTTTGAAACTGTCCAAAAAAAATTCAAGCATTAGGATTAAAACAAATTAGATGAAAAATATCATATGAATTCAGAAGTGTCAAATTCATATTCCATTAGATAGATGATTCTTTCACAAATCCAACATGATCAACTTTGCCACTTAAGGACAGATTTTGCCCTAAATCCACTAGAGTACAAAATGGGGTTGTAGAGAAACCTGCAGAAAGGGTGTTAAAACTATAATTTTTAGGACCTCAAGAGCTCGATCGAGCGCTTAAATTCAAAATGAAAATTGCTCGATCGAGCATTAAAGAAACTCTTGATCGAGTCGTATACATGATTAACTAAATCCTTGCCGGCTAAGCTCCTACAAACTTTTATTAATGCTATTAATGATAAATGTTAGGGATCAAGGGCTCGATCGAGCCTCTACTGTCAACAAATAAATTAGTCTCTAAATTTGATTGTAGCAAAAAAACAACAAACATTCATTCATAGAGAAGTATCAAAGTGTGAAAATTACACAAGGATTCACAACAAATATGGGAAATTGGAGATTTGCATCTAGAAAAAGAAAGAAATTTCCATCCATAGAGGAAATATGAGAGAAGGCTATAGAAAGGTTGAGAAAAAGACGCCAGACATTGAGAGAACAAGAAGATCGAGAAATTCATGCAAATAAAAGTAATTCAAATTATCTCACTTCTCATATTACTTGGTCCATATTGTATGCATTAGGAAATATGATTGAAAACCATAAAGAAATAGACAATGAAACAAT